>JAMQGT020014643.1:0-133473 GCA_024447675.2 Pterophyllum scalare | reverse complement strand
AACGCTGGATAGTGTTACCTTCAGTTTTATTGGCTCTGTACAAACACGTGAAGGGCTAACTCATTTGATGTTTTTAATATTAAATTGGCTGATGATAGAGTGATTGTTGGCTTGACTGTAGAAGATGAAAACTGTTAATTGTGATCATGGTGTTTTTCTTCAGTTAAAGATCAAGATAAAAGCAAATGATCTGATTTCAGAGCGAGAAGGAAGGCACACCAACGAGCTATTAAAGATGACTGAGGTTGTAAATAAGTATAAATATTAAAGAACCGTGACTGATAAAAAGCAGTTTCTGTTAGCCAAACACACAAAGCTTGAAGATGCATATACCACTACTGCCTCTAATAAAGTTTGAGAATCAATCAAATTATGGGAGCTGCCTAGGAGAAAAGAAAAAAGCAGCAGGAGATGGTGTTAAAATACTGGAGATATGGGAGCTTTGGCAGCTATGTAAATAACACAATCACACCTGACACATGATTTTTACCCTTTCTTCAATATCACAAGTCAATCCATTATGCAGCAGCCAGCCTCCTACATGAACTATTAGCAAATAGTTCTCAGACAGTCACTTACCTACGCTGCTATGGTCCACAATGGTGTCCATTTCCTGCAGACCCCACTTCTTATAGGCCAGAGGAGGAGGCTGGATTGCATCACTACCTGCTGCTGTAGCTGATCAAAAGGAAGGTTAAATTAGTAAGAAGCAACAACTTCAATAAAAGAGGATTTTTTGGTCTCTATTAGTTACATCTGATTAGCCTCAATGTTTTAAAACTCTAGAAAGATCTCTTAGTAGGAACAAGGTTTGCATTGGGCCACACAATGTATTCAGGGGTACAATAGGAGGAGAACACAAACACACAGAGCACTAGATCTGAAGCTGAAGCTTGGCTCCCCAGATAGCAAACACATCTGGGCCCGACCTGGGGCCACTTTTGGCACTAGCAAATTTTGGGCCAGATTTCACTGAAAAGTCACATGACATTTTGCCCATGAAAGGCAGACCTGTGGGTGTGTTAAGGCAGCCACAATGACACTAAATCAAGGCCAAATGTGGCCCAAAGAAAACTGCAGATGTGGGCCACATTTGGGCCAAACATTCATTGTTATCTGGGTACTACCCTCTAAAGTGTGCATACTTTATTCTTGTGTGTGTGTGTGTGTGGTGGTGGTGGGGGCTGTATAAATAGGTTGGTTTCCCCTTAGTACCTGAGTGCTTTGTGGCAAACACTTTCCACCCAGCCAGCAAGTGAAAAAAACATCTTCTGTTAACACACTGCAACACTGAGACGTTACACATGATTTCCCAGCTCAGATTAGGCTTTTCAGGGGTTAACTACAATTGTAAACACAATCAGTCCTCATACATACTGTGGGTTTTCCTTTCATTTCTTACATTTCTCTCAAACATGCGCATTAAGTTTTAAGTACATGAAATCTAAATTAACCAGAGTAGTTAAGCTATTGTTTTTGTTTTGTTTTTTAAATTACAGAACAGGTGATTTTCCATTGGTTTGAGATAAAACCTCTTTGTAAAAACACCAAAAAATTATCTATGTGGGAAAACCCCTGATTATATGAATTCTGGTATTATCCTTTTTCTCATGATTCTGGGTCTAAATTAACTGTCTGTAGTACGGCTGCACTGTAATCTCATGGGGCAACTGTCCACATGAAAGTAAAAGTGCTTGTTCTTGCCTCTGACAGGCCATCTATCCATTTTTTTTTACTGTTTATCCAAAAGCAGTCTAAGCTAGCTCCCTCTCCCTAACCACCTCCTCCGGCTTCCATCCTAGATTTTCCCAAAACAGCCGACAGGTTTAACCTCTCCAATGTATCCTGGTTCTGCTCCAAGGTCTCCTCCTTGTCAGATGCCTGAAACACTGAAGCTACCACCTTTTGATGTGAAAAAGTAGCATATTTCTATCCAGATCGATATTCGTTTTTGCTGCTTGAATCCAGAGTCTTGTTTTGGAAGCAGGACAGAAAGAACAGACAGAAGCTGCAGAGAACAAGGACTACCACCTACAGTCCAAGATGGTAAAGTTGAAGTCTATCCAACCTTTGATGAGAGTATCACTAAAGCAGGAACTGAACATACTGTTCAGTTATTCAGTTGTCACAAAGCACTTGCAGAGGGAAATAATATATACTTAGAATATAGAGAAAGGGTGCTGGGTTGGCTCTGTGGATCAGCAGGCAACCATATGCCACATGGCTGAAATGCAGCTGGCCCAGGTTCAAGTCTGACCCTGGCCCTTCGCTATGACCCCCCGCGTTCCTCTTACTTAGAAAAAGCATGGATGTTATGGAAATACTGAACTTTCTTCCCACAAAGACACAGGGAGGCAGCATTACCTCTTGCCACCTGGTTCCTGCAGGCCCGCAGAGACTGAAAGAGGCTGAAGCCGTCTATAGTGACCAGAGCAGCGGGGTACAGGATGCTCAGCTCCTCATGCTGCAGACAAAAAACATCAACAATCAACATTAGCTCCCAGATCAGGATTATAATCTTCTTGCTCAGTAATAACCACACAATTAAAACAGACTGTTACTTTAAACTGAATTGAATCCTCACACACTTCTGAATTGGAAGTGTGTGCTTTACCTGCTCAGTGACTCCAGGATGGCGAGGGATCTCATAAGTACGACACTTGAGCCTCAGTACGGGATCCTCGTGCAGCAGCTGGGCAAGGAGCAGAACGCCACTCTGATGGGACACAATCGAGCCGCGTAAAACATTGAGATTCAAAAATATATCAATGTAATTTCAGCAGAGAATTAGACCATATATGTTTCTTAATCAATATAGACTGATGCTGCGTTACATAAAGAGATAGGTTTTTTTTTAGTAAAGCTCTGTTAGTATCTGTAACTCTCACTGCATTCACAGATTTGAGCAGCCTGCTCTACCTGCTCCTACCTCATTTCAAATAGGCTATATTTTATTATCATAGTACAGCTGTTCCAGTATTACTGACCAAAGAGCTAAAAGTGCACAGACACACATTCACACAGAGCTTCTTAGTCCGTATCTTGTGTTCGGATTCTACTCCAATGCAACACACAGTTAAGTTCTGCAACTTAGCATTAAAATAATCTGTGGGGCTCAGCTCTACACATTCAGAGTACTCAGTTTTGAACCAACCACTCCTGCAACATCTCCTCCTGGTATTCCAACTAAATCAACACTCGCAGCAGAAACTGCCACAGCCACATCACATAAGTTACAATATGTTGCACTTTTTTGGTTCCAGTAAATTACCTACTGCAAACAATCAATTTGTGTGACTCATTTAAATACTCTCCTTCCAGGGGAAAACTCCTGCAAATACATATGATATAAGGTTAGCCACAAAAATAACTCCTTGTAATGCCAAGAGAGGGATGGAGGAGAAGATTCATCTGGCCCCAACTGTGGATCAAACCCTCAATAATTCCAAACTGAGTGAGCACATTTTATTTTAAATATCACAAAGAAAGACCTGAAATAATTTAATAAGGTTCCTGAAAACTGCAGCAGCTCCTTACAAATAAACAAATTTTTTTGACTCATGAAATCAAAAGTATACCACAACTAACACGTGTCATAGAAAATAGCCTATATATCATGCATCACCATTTTTAAGACCTTTTTTTCCTTTTTTAATCAATTTCACATCATACTTTGTTGTTTATAATTAAAGGAATTATTGAAATTTTTCAAATTTGATGACCAACAAGAAGTTCCAGAGTAAAGAGGTACCTCAGTATAGAAGCGGACATAGCCAGATGTGAAACCCACGACTACACATGTCCAGTCAGGCCGCCCGGTGGAGCTCCTGAAAAATATATTAAGACATAGTGAAGATACACGAAAGCACTTCCCATTATTTACTTTGCACATAAATAATCTCACCTCTTCTGACTTGCCAAGGGAATACAGATGGTACTGCTGATACATTCTCTGTGAGAAAACAGAAAATATACTCAGTCATATATTTTCTCACATATATCTTCTGTCTGTCAATTTCCGATATCACATACTCTCCTTTAACAGTAACGAAGCCGGTCTAAAAAAAATGAGGCCAGTGCTGAAGAGCCAAAAGCTGCAGTTCCTGTAATGGCCACTTGAGGCTCCAAAAGTGAGTCAAGCCCCCGTAAACTTCCAGGTTAAATTGTTTAAATTTAGAGCAGAAATTTCCATGTTTACAGCCTTGTACAAAGAAACAGTTATGGTCTCTGTAGCCAATTCCTCCATGCATCGGCGCTGTAGGGGTGTTATTGTATTAAACCTCACCCGTTTCAACTAGATTAAGGATAATGATGCATTTAGTCTCATTTCTATCCTCTATTTAATCACCTGGATAATTAGTCACCAGGAACATCCCCATTAGCCATTATCAACTCTTAAAACACCTTTATGTAAATATAATTTTCTCTCACCCTTCCTCTGTACTAAGAGTTCCAGTCCAAGATACTGCAAGAGTCATCTCTTCTCTGCCGCTGTTGTCTGTGCGCCATTTAGCTGTAAAAATAAAATGAGATAAGGTATACTTTATTCACTCCAAAGTTGGGAAGCTCTTTAATTTGTCTCTGCACTGGTAAAAATAAAACACCACAAGCATGAAAAAAGGTGTACGGAGTAATTAGAAAATTGCAAAAAACATAAAAACACACAGAAGCTGCACTCTGCATGATGCCATGGTAAAAAAAATCAAAAATAAAAAAAAATAAAATGGAACTCTAAACCTTAATGATATGAATATAACTGGTTCTCTGATTAGCATGAGTGAGCAAATGTGTGTTTAAGACCCAGTGTGCAGTTTCATGCACTTCTTGGATGGAAACTCCCTTAAAGTAAGCTCTTGAGGTACACAGAATGTGCCCATAGGGCAGCAAAAGGCTGAAGACCCTCCCAAGCATAAGTAAGGGCAACAGCTCCTACTATCCAGTGGGAGACACACTGTTTAGCCCAGGACACTAATGTTGGTCACTCTACCTAAAACCCTGAGTTCTGTCCATATATATTCACAGCACACAGACTGGATACAAGGTATGCAGTCGCTCTTGCTCCTCAGAGGTGAAAGGCAGTGGATAAAAGGCAGGCACGCGCACATATCATTTGGGATAAAGACGTAGTTAAGCCACATACTGACCTTTGTATTGTCTGGGGAAAACTGAATGTCTGATCCACTGAGAGAGCAAGTATCTCCTTTACAAGCTTAGTCAAGACTAAAGCACACAATAGCGGTTGTTTTCAAGGACAGCAATTTTATCTCAACCTATTCTCGGGGTTGAAGCAGGGACCAGGAGAGGGCAGTTAATACTGTGGCAAGGCCCCAGAATGGAGGCAGTGGCCTAGATATGGGTAATTTACAGTGCACACCCTTCATGAAACAGCATACCAGGGAATGCTGTTCTAAGGCCTTTACCTCAAAACCAATATGGCAGGCTGAAATTGCTGGCAAATACACCTTGATGGTTGAGAAAGCTTTATCTTTTTCAATCAGGGCCTGAAGAATTGACAATGACTGCTGCAGACTGCTGAAATAGGATGCCCTGTGATTCTAAGCACCAGTTTAGATGACGCTCTAGCACACTGAATAGCGTCAGTAACACTACGAGGGAGCCAGGCTGCAATTAGGTTAAAACACACAGGCACTAGTTTTATGTGCATGGCACTCAGGTGCTACTATTGGGTGCTAAGCTAAACCATCTGCAAATTAAAGCCATAGCAGTATTGTCACTGGCACTCAGGTGCTACTATTGGGTGCTAAGTTAAACCATCTGCAAATTAAAGCCATAGCAGTATTGTCACTGGCACTCAGGTGTCAAGCACATAAAACTATCCTCTTTGCATGGGGGTGGAATATTTCCCCCTGTGGCTGTGACAGCAGGCCTCTGAGTAATGGCAAAGGCAAAGACCGCTACCACTACACACATTTGATGTCAAGAATATAAGACAATTTGGCCCTTTAAGTTATTTTTTTTGACATTTCACTTTCCCCTCCAATTAAGAGGAGTTAGCAAAATGTCAAAAAAGTAACTTAAAGGGCCAAATTGTCTTATATTTTTGACATCAAATCGCGGACCGGAAGTAGGGGGCGGGGCCGGATGTGGCCCGCGAGTTTGAGACCCCTGCTCTAGAGCTAATTAAGTTGTTCCAAAGCTCCAGAGCAGGAGCTAAGCTAAAGGCTAAGCTAAAGCCCAGCAGGTGGAGGTATAAGCCGTTTCTACCGATGAGAAATGTCAACTCACTAGCCAGCAAGTTTGACAAGCAAGCCAACAACTCTAGCAGTGGTAATGGGTATTGCTACCTGACAGTCATGCTAGCAGTACCTTGTTAGCAATTTGTTGCTACTTTGCTTCAGGAAATATTGCTACCTCCCAGGGTGAAATTATTGCTACTCAACACCAGCACTAGCCACAGGACAATACTGCTACTGCTTTAATTTGAGGATGGTGCAGCTTAGCACCCAATAGTAGAATTGTGAACAGGCTTCTGTGAAAAAAAGAGAAGAGGATTTTGAATGACATTCGACACAGTGAGCCTATTGACATGAGGGTCACTGAGCCAGAATATGATGCCGTAATGGTATCTGAGCTTCTGATGAGGTCACACAGGAGATATTCCCATAGCGAGACACAAAACACATGCTATGATTAAAAAAAACTCCAGTCGCAGATCAGGGTGTGTGTGTCTGAGAATCTGACCTGAGAGAAAGGCCGCCTTGTGTTCACGGGCCACCACCAGCAGGTCAGAGCAAGGTGACAGAGACACGACACAATCCTGCAGCCACGGTTCACCCTGCCCGCCAGCATCCTCCTCCTTTGCACAGCAAAGAGGACAGTCAGAGCCACACCAACTCTAGAACTACTCACTGAACTCTAATATCCTAACATCATATGATATTATAACAATAATATGAGCATTTAGCCTATCTATGTCACACCAATGACACTTTGGCATGCTTTCAATGAGCAGTTTGCTATTATTTTTTTATTTAAATGTACAATAGGTAACTTTTAAAAATTATTAAATGGGTTTTTTTTATTGCCAATGTCTGAACACACTGTAGCGTAACTTAAAATACCTTCCTTATTTCTCTGTTGCCTCTATCTGCGTGTGGATTGATTTCTGTGTGGAGGACTCAGGACAAATTTTTCATTAAAATTCAAAGGATGTTTCTGCGCCCAAGTGCCTTTCTTTCATTTCCAGCACCAACAGTGAGCAACACTAGGTAATGTTAGCTTAGAAATCAAGTCCACAATGAGTGATGTCAACAAACAACTGGCTCAGGTAGAGGCAAGAAAAGAGAAAGAAGGAGAACAGGAGAGCCTAAGTGTTGTATAAATACATGGGGAGTCATAAGAGGGGAGGGGAGAAAAAAAATGCTCATTGTATTATGAGAAGTCCAAAACAAATTCCACACAAGGAAAAAAAACAACTAACACTGATGTTGCTAGATTTTGCTAGGGATGTTAGCAAGCAAGCTGAGGTTAACCAGGTATCTCGCTTGGGTATCAATCTATATATAGCAAGATAGCTGTAATTGCTTGATTGATTGATTGATTTTATTTCTTTGACAGACTCATAGTCCACATACACATAAAAAGAAGAAAAAAAACATACATCACAACAACACCTTATAAAAGACTTGCATACCAGTGTTTCCACAAAGATGACTGGTAGCGCAATGCACTAGCAGAGGAGTGTGACAACATTACACTGAGACTATTCTGGGAGCTGCACAAATGACACATAAACTTATATATCAAATTTCTCATAAGTGCCTGAAATGTCCTGACATGCGCATTACAAAACATTTCACTTGCACTACTGGACCTGGGCTTTTTAAAGCAAAATTCTCAAAGAGTCATTATAAGCAACCCTAAGCTTCTGCATGCTAGCTTTTTTTTAAATTTGCACCACAAATAACTTACCCATACAGCATTATATCTGGCACTGGCATGTACACTGGTGTCTTAGTCACTATACAACATGCGTGACATACAGTACTGCAATAAAACAGTGCAGGACAGTCTGCGTAGGTTTCATCACTGTTTTGAACAATGTTACTAATAACTAGAGTTATCTCAGATTACTCAAAGCTTCTATAACGACAACCTCAGAAAAGATAAAGGAAACAAAGATGTATAGATTTATCCCCTGATATTATTACTTGCTGATGACAGTGGCCTCTTTATCTTTATCTGTCTCGCATCAATTTGTAACCCTAATAAAGTAGGATCCACTTACATAAATAGATTTGTGTTCATTCTAAGGTTTTTTTAGAATGAATTTAGAGTCGCACATTCTCTCCATGTGAATAAATAGACATGAATTTAACAAACCAATAAAATATTGTAAAAAACAAACCTTTGTGTCAGAGCTGGATTCCTCCTCTTTATTATCGCCACTATCCCATGCTGACTCCCAGTCAGATGTGTCCCAAGACAGCTCATTATCTTCTGGGTGAGAAACAGGAAACAGAAAAAAAAAGGTTCACATTTATGAATTTAGGCAGACTGTGGAGCTTGTACAGTGGTTAATACAGAGTGTATATAAAAGATGGATGCAGCGTTTATGATGTCACCCATTAGTTTTGGACTGTAAATTTTCAAAATGTGTGTATAATAATACACTGGCTAGCTTGGTTAACAAGTTGCATCTACAGATACCTGCTGATTAATACCAACGTTTACCAAAATTTAAATTTTAACACAATTTAAAACAAGTGAGTTATATAAATAATCACCCCCTGTGCTATTGTTATGAAGGGAGATATTAGTTATAGAGATCAAACCTGTTATGTGCAGCAGGCTGTAAACATGTTTAGTTCTGCTATAAAGTTGAGCATTTTTACATTTAACATTTAACAATCTATAGAGATTGACTCACTTTTGGAGCCAGCCTCAAGTGGACATTTGAGGAACTGCAGTTTTTGGACCTTTTTTTGGGACTAAATCTAACCTAATTGAATCTAATCACTTAAGGTTCCTGGCATTACTATTATAACTATATAACTATAATATAACTATAATAACTAAGAAACCCTAAGTAACTGACTGAAATGCAAAGAATAGGTGCTCAAATCATAGTAGTTACATAACTGTGACAGCTAGAGTTTCAGAAGCTCTGTGCCATTAACTAATAATACAGTGACAGAGCAAGGTTTAGAATCCAGGAGGGAATCCTGCTGCTTTATGCATAGGCTTTTCAGTGTCCCCATGATGACAGTGTGTGTGTCTTTGCAGGCATCAATATGAAATGACGCATGAATGCAACACATCCAGGTGCCCTTTCTGTGTGTCTCTTCTGTTGAGCATCCTGCAGTAACACATTCAGGTGCCTCGTGTGTGATGAGTCATAGCAAAAAAGAGCTGCAGATTTCTCCTCCTCTTCCAGAGCTACAGACTACAGATGAAGCTCTAAGCTTCGCACCACACATGAACTGAGCCCTGTGATATTTTTGATATTTTGTGAGAAAATCAAGATGATTTTTTTTCTTGAATTTAATAGGCATTTGTGAAGATAATTCAGTGCAATTCAGTTCAAAATTAAAATGGTACTGGCAACAGTAATAAGGAGCCTAATAAGCTCTGGCAACATATCACCCCCACCCTTATTAATCTCCACTCGGTCTCCGCCTGGTAAAGTCACGCATTACCTACAAGATCCTTCTTCTCACTTATAAATCCCTCAATGCCCTGGCCCCTCAGTATTTGTCTGACCTCCTTTACCCATACAAACAGTCTCGGACACTTCGTTCCTCAGCCAGACTCAGCTCTCTGTCCCTCTCCTGTTGAAAAGGGCCTCTAATCTCTAGTTTGTTTTTGATCTGTTTGTTTTTGTTTATTTACACTCTTTGTACAGCATCCTTTGGTTTCTTGAAAGGCGTTATATAAATCTAAGTTATTATTATTGTAATAAAGTTTTAACATCCAAGCATCCACAGTAAAAAGGTTGTACTAGACAGCTTATATCTAGCTCAAGAGTATAAAACCATGTTCTGAATTACAAATTTCAAGAATACCCAAAACACTCTGGATATAAATAGAAAACTAAATACCAGCGATGTTTGGTGGGTTACTGAACCTGGGCTAGTTGATGTATAATGATGTGCTACCTGGTGGCTGGCTACAGAGCTATAGTTATGCCAGTATAAACACTTTAGCATAGGGAAGATGTAGAATGAGGTTAAATGGTTCTCAAAATGTTGAGGATCAGCCAAGAGAACATCTGAGATGTGATTATTCTCGCTATGAAAAAGTCCTGATCCTAAGCCTGACTGTTTCCCCCATAATGACAACGTCTGACGACCTCCCCTGTACCCTTAATGATGAGTTTTGACACCTTAATATATATAAGGCAAGCCCACCCTAAATGATATCCTGCTTTATGATCCCTTTATTTCCTCTAATGGGACCAAAATTTACAAACAAGATTTGAAACTAGCGACTGACACTAAAAACGCATCAGCAAAGTGCTTACTAAGGTTATGGATCAAGCCAGCAATAGGCTGATTTTCTCGTAGACTTCTATACAATCAGACTAAGTTTTACACGGAGGAGTCGCCCCCTGCTGGCCGTGCAGAAAGACTGTAGGTTTAAGACATTTCCTTTTCAAATTTGGGAGCTACATTCATCTTTTACACACGTCTTACATGTTTAACATCAACAGGTTGTAAAAAAAAAAAAAAAAAGAGGCATTTCTGTAGTGCTACATAATGGAAACACGAAGTGACATGTTTTTGTGTAATAACAGTCCGGGCCTGAACACAACCACACAAGCATCTACATCCCTGCAAATCGCTGAATGCAGCATTAATTACTTGTAGACGAAAACCAGCCGCATTAAGAGGGCGGACTATTTAATTTTTCAGTTCTAACGTGAACAAAAAGTACTTCCCAGCTAGTTTCGCATGCTTTAGCCGCCCTTCCACGCGACCGTGAGTTCACTTTTATAATGCTGTGAGCTGCTGATCTGAGCTACTGTCACTTCACTTTTAAGCTGCAGACCTCCATCCTCCTACTGAAACGTTACCTGTTTGACGCTTCTCCTCGACCGGCTCGGTTTTCTTGTTCCGGAACAAGAAGTCCCGGACCGTTTTGAACTCTTGAAGCCGGCAGAACTCAAACAAGCTGCAGGACATCCCTCTCCCGTCCCGTCCGGACCCGAGAAGATCAAGAAACAGCCTCGCTGCTAACAGTCCAGTTCTGGGAGAAGAGCGTCCGTTTCACGCCCCTACTATTGCGAAAACTTTATGACAGCCTTTTCACACAGAAAAGATTTCCAAAATTTCCTAAACTATCCCCTAAACAAGTATAAATAACTGTCTGCCGCTCTTATTTTCACCTAAACTTCCACCCTCAGTCCTGATGACACATCGTTAGCATAATAACATTTCACTGCTTCCGGGTTAAAGTTCCGTCGCCGATTTCACAATAAAAGAGCAACAAAAGCTCAGTGACGACAACTCAGATATTATCACTAAAAAGCTCAATTATCACTAAAAGAAAAATATTAACACTAGAAAACTCAAATATGATCTCTAAACAGCCTTAAATAATAACAATGACGATCGTATTTTTCCTATTTTTTCTTGTGATTTGGTGACTGACAGAAATCTTTTGTCACATTTCATAAAGAATATAAATCTTTCTCTCGTACATTACTGATTTTTCTTTTATTATCACAAAAAAATAATATCACTAATAAAAAAAATTGGGGGATTTTGTCTTAAAAAATTCAGATGTACAAATGTCTGTTGTAAATTAATAGTTTACATTGTTTTAACCTCTTAAATTAGTGAGTTTCGTCAGTTAATTGGTGGGCTTTATTTCCCATAAAATATGGAGGGGGGTTGTAAATAAGTGATTTTATTCTTTATTAATGTTTTTAATCTAAACGTCTGACTTTTATTATGTATTTCTTTAAATTTGTCAAAATACATTTGAATTATTTTAACAATTTTGTTATTACTGTGCATTTGTGATTTCTATTCATTTTTCAATGTAAATAGGATTTTATAATCCTAATATTGTAAATTTGAAAAGTACAAAAATCCCATGACAATTTTTCTTTCAAATTTGATTTATGGGTTTTTGAAAAAGAGTGTTTTGCTGCAATTCTTCACCAAAGAAAAGTAGAAGAACATCTCTCTTACTCCTCCCAGCTCATTTTTCCTTGACTGTATTTAAATAATGTTATATATTTCTTCTAGTTGGTGTCGTTTCTTAAAGGCTATTTGTCATGGAAAGTTAAGCCTCTAAAAACTGAGCAATTGAAATCATGACCTGATTTCACTGTATAGACCAACACTGAAATGGACATTGTTATGCATGTAGCTAAAAAAACAAAAGTTTATAAAATTACAAAGTCAATTATATACAGTCTTTTCCACATTACAAAGTGGATTATGCAAATATGCAAAGTTTTTGAGCCATCCCTCATTTACATTTTGCTTCCAAGGAGCCAGACTTTCTTGCCCTTTTCAAATACATCAGTAGTTCTCCAGGTACTACTTTGAAGGTCGTTCAAAGTTTTTCTTTATACTCGATCACTTTCACAGAGAAAAAAATAGTTTCTTTGTTAAGCCGCTTAATACAGGCCTATGACTCATTCAAGGATTAAAAAAGGCACCTAACTCAAAGAATGAACTTTTGTTATGTCTACACATAACAGACAACTTAGCAAGGAGCCAGTTTTAAATTTTATTTTTATGAGTTCACGTTTGTGACTTGTAGAGGCATGTAATCATAGTAAGTTCCTTAATGTTATTTCTGTCCCAAGTTGAACAACACACACAGAAAGAGCTAGTACCACAGGATGGCAGTAATGTAACATTAAGGATGAAAGCTGGCGTGAAAACGTCAAAGAAGAGGAAGCGCAGGCGGATACAGAAGCAGAAGTAGGAAGCAGGCATCATTGTACTGTAGAATTTGCTTATTCAGAGACGGATATAAACACAGCAGCTGGACGACACTTCAGAGACATAAGTTTATAGCATGCAAAGAAAAATTGTTAAAGGTAAAAATACAGCAATGGCAGATTTCTCAGCAGGGTAGCCTCATCATCAGGGAGTTTCATTTACCAAGAAATTGACATGTGTGAGCTTAAATGTCGCTGTTTAGCTCACCAGCTAGCCGCATCATATTGTGGCTTTCAGGGAGCACGAAAGTGACGCTGCTGTAATTTCTATGACCAAGACCAGCGACTTTAATTTTGAACGTTGCTTCTAGTCTTGCGTTAGTTAAACATGTTTTTGAAGTTTATGTCACCCTTTGTCTGTCAGGTGGGACGGCCGTACCCAGAATTCGAGAAAACTCGAGGCTGATGCGGACACACGTGAGTATCACTGAAGCCCTAAAACTCGTTTTATTACTGCTATGGCACAACAGGTTATTTAGGCTGTGTGGTGCTGGTGGCAAGCCAGCACGTAATAAAACAGATGAATATTCAAACTTATGTCGTCTTTGCAGGCTTTCAGAAGGAGAACACTGTATTCAGGATAACTGTATTTCTTTAACAAGTACTCAGAAGTACTTTAATACTGTATGAAAGGTTTGAAACACCCCTCATTTCCTTATGTTTGGCTTGTGAAAAGAAATTAATTTGTTTTTATTTTTCATCCTTTCTTGTCATTTCTTTAAGCAGTCTTCAGGAATAGCGCTCCAGGCTTCTTGAAGGACATTCAGAAGCTCTTCTTTGGCTGTTTCTGCCTTTTGTTCTGCTCCGTCAGGTCGATCCCACACTGCTTCAGTAATGCTGAGATCCGGGCTCTGGGGAGGCCGATCCATGACTGATAAAAACCAAAAAAAACCCAACAGACTTGTTGGGTTTTTTTTCTGGGTTTTTTCTGTGTTTGCCAGAAAATGGTCTGGTACAAGAGAAAAATATAAAGAAATGAAGGGTGGCTCAAGATTTTTGTACAGTAGCGTATGTGTCAGGCTTGTGAAGATAAAATGTACTAAGCCTGATGATGATGATGATGATGATGTGGGTAATAAACTCATAATGACATAAAACAAAGGAACACGCCAGCTGCTGTTTAACTGTCATGCAGCAGACCTAAACTGTACACTGTTGGATGGTGACTGTTTCTTCTTTGCAGGAATCAATGGTAGATTACCTGAGTGGACGCGATTCTTCTGGCTCTTTCCTGGACGCCATCGCACCCGCCCTTTTTGGTAAAACATTTTCTATTTTAAAGAGGATTTAGAATACGTTGAAATGAAGCCTTCGTATGGAAACACTACTGTACCTGTAACTTTAGGCTTTTCTGTTCGGGTAATATTTATACTGAGATTGGTCGTCGGTTGGCTTTGATGCAAGTGCTGAATGACCTAAGTTTTAATAGAAGCGTGAGGAAACACTGAACATACAAGTTTTACCTTTTTGGAAGAGTAAGGAAAATTGAAGAAATGGGAAGGTATATGAGACCTTGATCTTGTCGAACCATATACAGTTTCAAGAAAAAGTTTGTGAACCCTTTGAATTTGCCAGGATCTCTGAGTATAATACGATGTGATCTGATTGACAGCAAAGCCACAATCATATAATAGGGCTGTGCCCTGTTATATTGTCTGCGATAATACTGTTATAAATTCTGACATGCCATAAAAATGCCATATCACAATGTCAGTGCTATAGCAACACCATGTGTTTACATTTCCTACAACATTGAGACACACCCAGATATGCCTGAGAGGCAGAGCCACGTGTCAGGGAGTTACTTTAACAAAAAACAATGCGTTCCAAAATATGCAGGAAAACTGTTCCTGCTAAAGGTGGAAACAACAAATGTGTTCAAAACTTCAGGCAAAAACACACCGTTGAGTACAATCAGGGAAAGAGGGAGGAGCTACTATGTGACAATATTGTGCAGCTCCTGAAGAGTTAAAAGATTACATTAACTTTAGTTACTGTTAAACTAAAGTGCATTATAACAGGTATTTTATACGTTTACTTACAATTTTCAAGGACAACACTACCTGAGGCCACATTTGTGCTTAATTTTGACTTATGCCGTGTTACTGTCATTGCACCATAATGCTGCTGGCACTGGCACATTGTTTGAGTCGATTTACACTTTAAATTAAGATGTGTCGTCAGTGACAGTGGCTTATTGAAAATACAGTGGGGAAAATAAGTGTTTGATACACGGCCGATTTCTTAAGTTTTCCCACCTATAAAGAACGGAGAGGTCTGTCATTTTTATCGTAGGTACACTTCAACTGTGAGAGACAGAATCTAAAGAAAAAAAATCCAGAAAAATCACATTGTATGATTATTAAATGATTAGCATTTTATTGCATGAAATAAGTTTTTGATACAATAGAAAAACAGAACTTAATATTTGGTACAGAAACCTTTGTTTGCAGTTACAGAGGTCAGATGTTTCCTGCAGCAGGATTTTGGCCCACTCCTCCATACAGATCTTTCAGGTTTCAGGGCTGTCGCTAGGCAACATTGAGTTTCAGCTCCCTTCAAAGATTTTCTGTTGGGTTCAGGTCTGGAGACTGGCTAGGCCACTCCAGGACCTTGAAATGCTTCTTACGGAGCCACTCCTTAGTTGCCCTGGCTGTGTGCTTCGGGTCATTGTCATGCTGGAAGACCCAGCCACGACCCATCTTCACTGCTCTTACTGAGGGAAGGAGGTTGTTGGCCAAAATCTCATGATACATGACCCCATCCATCCTCCCTTCAATACGGTGCAGTCGTCCTGTCCCCTGCTGCAGAAATGCACCTCCATAAGTATGATGTTTCCACCCCCATGCTTTATGGTTGGGACGGTGTTCCTGGGGTTGTACTCATTCTTCTTCTTCCTCCAAACACAGCGAGTGGCGTTGATACCAAAAAGCTCTATTTTGGTCTCATCTGACCACATGACCTTCTCCCATGCCTCCTCTGAGATCATCCAGATGGTCACTGGTGAACTTCAAACGGGCCTGGATATTTGCTGGCGTGAGCAAGGGGACCTTGCGTGCCCTGCAGGATTTTAATCCATGACGGCATAGTGTGTTACTAACAGTCATCTTTGAGACTGTGGTCCCAGCTCTCTCCAGGTCATTGACCAGGTCCCCGGTGTAGTTCTGGGCTGATTCCTGACCTTTCTCAGAATCATCCTTACCCCACGAGGTGAGATCTTGCATGGAGCCCCAGACCGAGGAAGACTGACAGTCATCTTGTGTTTCTTCCATTTTCTAATAATTGCACCAACAGTTGTTGCCTTCTCACCAAGCTGCTTGCCTATTGTCCTGTAGCCCATCCCAGCCATGCGCAGGTCGACAGTTTAGTCCCTGGTGTCCTTAGACAGCTCTTTGGTCTTGGGCATGGTGGAGAGGTTTGGAGTGTGATTGATTGTGTGGACAAGTGTCTTTTAAACAGGTAACGAGTTCAAATGAGGTGCAATTAATACAGGTAATTAGTGCAGAGTAGGAGGGCTTCTTAAAGAAAAACTAACAGGTCTGTGAGAGCCAGAATTCTTGCTGGTTGGTAGGTGATCAAATACTTATTTCATGCAATGAATTGCAAACTGATTATTTAGAAAATCATACAATGTGATTTTCTGGATTGTTTCTTTTTTTAGATTCTGTCTCTTACAGTTGAAGTGTACCAATGATAAAAATTACAGGCCTCTCCATTCTTTGTAGGTGGGAAAACTGCAATATCAGCAGGGTATCAAACACTTATTTTCCCCAGTGTACACTTAGAAATAATGCTGCCTGCAGAGCATTGATAAAAACATTCAGTATATTGCTCAGAAGTATCATTATTGCACTTTTTTTTTTTTAATGTTGTGATATAATTTTAAGGCCATATCACCCACTCTTATTATTATAGACGAAAAAAACCATCTGATTAAATTGAGAACACAAAAACAGTTATTTCATGTATTTATCAAGTATAAGAAGTGGGCACTCAGTGCAATAAAGGAAACAACTAAGTGCAATAATAAATTTAGTAACTCATAGGAGCTCTCTTGCAGCAGATGTTTCCTGTAGCTGCTTGTGAGACTTTCGATAGCAGTGTGGAGGAACATTTTTAAGTGTTTCAGTTCATCAGTAGTTCAGGAGGTGCCCTCATTTGGTGATGCTGCAGCATCTCATTTTGGTTATATTCAGGAGTCTGATGGGTTTTTTTTTTTTTTTGCACTCAGCCTGTTGTTGCCATGATTTAATTTGTGTTGCTTTGTTACTTCACCTAGTCTCTCCTAGGAACATTGGGAACTTGGTGTGATTATTGCACAACAACCACTCCTGAGGGGAATGAATTTTCTCCACTTATTGGTGTTATTGTGGAGTGACAGTCACCTGGGGCTACTGTAGCCTTTTTGATCTTTGTGTGTTTATGAGATGCTTTGTCTAATGTCCTGTGCTTGGCTTACAAACCAACCACTCTGAATTTGTATGACTTTTATTTATAGTGTGAAGCGCAACTGTAACCCACATTTCCAGTCTTATGTCTTTAATTAGAACATCAGAGTCCTTGGTGGGTAATAAAGACTCAAAAAGTTAAATTATTTGTGTTATTAATTTACTCCAGTTGTGTTTGTCTGTATGACCATTGGACGACATTTTGTAACCAGTCAATGCAGAAATCTTGGTAATTCCAAAGGCTTCAAAAGGTTTTCTTGCAACTGCATGTCCAAAGTATAAAAGCTGCTTGTTCTCCAATGTTTGATAGATGCATCAACAAATATTTAAGAACTTTCAGAAGACGAGAAATGAACAGATCTTTGTTTTTCAGAAATGACTGAAATGTAGTCTACTTAAAATAAACTAGATCTGACCGAAGATCAAAGAACTAGAATGAATGCCCGTTTTTGTGTTTGTCTTTTATAACTTGCAGGGTTCAATTTCCCCTTGGAGAATGACATCATTTATTCCGATGACGATGACGACGATGATGATCGTTTTTATCCCTGCAGGACTGCCAACAGGACTTTAGAACCACATCCACAAATAAAACAGCTCACTGATGAGGTATCACCCTTTAGTTGCACTTGTTGAAAAGTGAAAGAAGGGAAGGTTTCTTTAGAATTGGTCCCTGGTTTGTAATAGGACATAACTTTCTATCTACACTGAAGCACTGAAACTTTATTCAGTAGTTTATTTATCCTCAAAATGGAATTTTTACATTAAGCAATTTATCCTGTGTGCACTCTGTGTGATTTTAATCTGTACTGTGAATTTATTGGAACATTGGCTGATGCGGCCTTTTTTCCACCAGGAGGCTGATAAAATTGCAAAAGAATTAATAGAGGAAGAGGAACGGCGTAAGGAGAAAACTAAGAAGAACAAGCGTAAAAAAATGGTCCGCATATGCATAATTGTTAGAATTTAACATTCTCTCGACGTTTTGTTTTTCTCTGACAGCAGTTTTCGGTCTTTTGTTGCAGCGTAAAAAAGAAAAGAAGCGACTCGAAAAGGAGAATGCGGTAGTTAAAGACGGTTCACCTGTGAGTCCATTTGGATTCTCGTTGTGTATACATGCACATATACGAGTGTCAGTCTGCACTGATTGTAACGGCATTTTTGTTATTTCAGGATGAAGAACAAGGCAAGTCAGACTCCTCAGAAAAAGAAGACGACGACAACACTATAATAATTGAAAGTAATGCAGAAACAACTGAATCTTCACAGAGTGATAACACTCAAAAGGCAATTGAGGCAGCTGGATGTGAGGAGAGCAGTGCTAATGCTGCAGAAAAAAGTCTCGTGAAGATGAATGAGAACGAAGAAGAGGGCCAAAAGGTCTGTCACAGTTTTACATTTCTGCTTTTTGTTTTCTTTTAATGGACTAGGGAACCAAGTAGTAGAAGTTTTCCAGTATTATATGCGAAGATTATATTTTTCATGCTAATTTTAAAAATGACAAGCTCTTCACAGCCACACCGGCAGATGATTATCCCCAAAACAACCACCTTGTTTTATCCTCTGTAGGATTTGGATTTAAATAATTCATATGATTCTTCTGCTAAATTGGTGCCTGAGGAAACGTGGATCCAGAAGCCTAAAAAAGGAAGAAAAAAGGAGGAAAGTAGCTTACTTGTAGTTCAACAGCCTGAAGAGGAAAAGCCAGAAATTGCTGAGGAACCTGATGTTAGAAAGAAAGAGAAACCTGAAACCAGTAAACAGGTGGGAATCTTGAAAACATTCTTTTAGGTCAAAATTCAAGTCCATTGCTCCTAAGGCCTCAGCCACGCAGGCCTAGAGACTGGTTGGCGATCCCTTGCAACAACCATGTGAAATCAGCCACAAGGTCGGTGCTGCACCAAAAACCTCCTTGTGATGCTTTGGTTGCGATTAGATTACTGTGGTTGCCCATAGTTGGTATCAAAAAACGCAGATTTGCCTGTAAGCACTCGTAATTTTTTAAGGGGAACTTGGAAAAAGTAATGCAGACAGGAAATGGAGATCATTCGCCTTGCAGCAGCAAGTATTTTTTTTTTACAGTTTTATTGCCACTTGGCGAGTAGTTTGAGTGTTTGGAGACAAGTCGGTATCTTATGTGCAAACTTGAGGTTATGTTGTAACCTCTGTTCTCTGATAACACGATGGGCAACATTCCCTCTGCATTGACGTGTCATTCTTTATTTGAGATCACTTCTTCCTAAGAGTGACCTGGTGAAACGCCTCGCTCATTATCAGAGAACAGGGGTTGTGAGATAAGTAACGTCAAGTTCTCTTTCAAACATTATTTTCTATATCTCATTATTGGGATATGTAGATATTCCCATATTGCCGGACAAGCTCATCTGAACAAGTGACTGTAATCTGAGCATAGAATTAGTCTGATCAGACCTCCTGAAGGACAAATGCTTAACGTCCTCACTGGACAAAGTGTGCAGGCACCTATGCTCAGGAGGAGAAAGCTGGGGCAGGCTGCAGTGGAAACAGTCTTTTCACCTAATGACCAGTGGTTGCCAGGTGGTTGTCAACCAGTCTCTAGGCCTGTGTAACTTTGGCTCGAGTCATATCAGAAGTAAAATAAATCTCAGTTTATTTAGTTTCTGTTTATATATCAGTAACTTGGAGAAAATGTCATCAGTTTAGAAATAATGCACATTTTTAAAAAAAAGAAAAATTCAAAGCCTGAATTTTTAATCTTTATCTACCAGTTATTGATCAGTCCTTAAAGTGATCACAAATGATAGAAAGTAGTGTCCAGTATGTTTTGCAGTCTAATTTTAGAACTTCTTTTTTAACAGAAATCAGTGACTCCCATAGCAGAGGAGTATGCAAAGAGAAGCATCGATCTTGCCAGTAAGTGGCATCAACAGTTTATCACTGAGAACCTAATATAAAACAGAAATGTCAAAATACGAACAGGGCACAACCATGCTTCCTCTCTTTTCCAGATATAGGAAATCGTTTGGCTGCCTCTGGGCAGTATGAGAAGGCAGTGAATTGTTTCACTGAAGCTATTAAATTCAACCCAAAGGAATTTAAGTAAGAACATGAACTTAAATTGACTTCATTAAAACTCCCAGTAGGCGTTACTGTGGCCATAAATTTTGTTGACTGTGTTTCAGGTTATTTGGAAATCGGTCCCTCTGTTTTGAAAGACTGCAGCAGTATGAAAGTGCTCTGAGGGATGCTGACCTCGCACTCTCCATGGAACCAAACTGGATAAAAGGTTTATTTAGGAAAGGAAAAGCTCTCTGTGGCCTCAAGGTAAATTGTTGCCTGTCTATCCAGTTAACACAGCTTATATTTTGCTTCTAATGTGTTGTGTTATTAGTGCTTTCAGATGCTTTGAATTCTCAGTGATATTTTGGTGGTTCTGAATGTTGCAGCTTGTCTCGACTGATTTGACGTTTTGGTGAAGAAAGTATCAGCTCTGTAGAACAGTGTGAGATTATTGCTACCTATTTTAGTTTCAAGTCATGGATTTTTTTTTCATAGTTGTAGCACATAAACTATGTAGTGTGCTCTCAGTTTTGCACTCACTGATACAGCCCTGCAAAAATATCTACCTTTATGAAGGTCGACACCACAAAAGACAGTCAGCTAGCATCTTCACCCATCTGTATCAGCTCCCACCTCTCAAAGTAGCTGAGTCCTTAAATATACATAAAATTATTCTTAATATAAATTAAATGGGTGAGTTCTATAAAAAATTCCCTAGCATATAGGGGGAAATTGGCCTGGCTGACAATGATTGGCTGTAACAGCCTGGGTCCCCACACCTGTCAGACTGCAACAACCCTCAGTCCAATATCTAGATGAGTTATATTTATAAAACAACAATCACTCACCCTAGAGTTGTTATGAAGGGGGAAACTATCAGTGTACATAGAACAGGTTTTTCTTCCATTTTTAATGTTGATGTCAAAGGTGGGAATTAATATTGAAATATTTCAGGTATGGATTCACTTTTGGGGCATTGCATTATACTCAGGTGTCATAGCCCTCCCTGCAATTAAACAGTAAAAAATTGCATCCTAAAAAATGCCATGCAATTGAACCAACACCTCCTTAAGCATGCTGACTGAAAACTGTAAACTTGTAGGATCACATTATTACACAAACAAAACCCGTAACTTGATGTAAAATCCCAACTTTGTCACATTTGTCTAGTATTTTGAATCTGAACCGTTTGCCCGTGATTCTTCCTTGGCTTTATTTCCAGAGATACTACGAAGCCTCACTGATCTACAAAGAGGTCCTGAAGCTGGAAAGTACAAGTGCCGAAGCTGCACAGGAGCTGAAACGAGCGCAGACTTTGCACCTCATGGTAGGAGGAGCTTTGCAAAAAAATGGAAATGCGAAAAAAAAATAGACACCTACAAAAGCAGATGGGAAGCATAGACTCTTCACATCAATAATAACACTTACTTGTTGCTTAAGAAGACATCTGATTCATTGGTTTCCTTTTTTTTTTTTCTCAGCGGTTTCAGTTTTATATGCAGAGCTTGTTTAGGATACATCAGTGTCGCCTGTGTCTGTATATGTAAGGCTAATAAAGGAAAGGTATTACTGTCTGTGTGTTTGTATCATTTCAGGAAATGGGCTTCAGCTGGGCACAGAGCTCCGAGGCCCTGAAAACTCACGGCACATTAGAGGAAGCTGTGGAAGCTCTGTTTTCCAGTGAGGGTAACACAGGTCCTGGAGGTAAATGTCACAAATCTTTCTCAGAGTTGTAACAATGACAGTGATGTCCTGGTATTTAGTATTCAATGGGTTCAGTTAGTGTTTTTGCTAATCAAGCACATAAATAAATGCTTCCTCAACAGCTGGCTCTGTAAAAATTGGTGATAATCTATGCTGCATGTAAGAGGAGAGTGTGTCACCAAAATTGCTGAAATGAAACCACAAAATGTTTCAAATCCAGCCTCGTGTGAGCACAGCTGTGCTGTTTGTTCAGTTTGTACAGCTCATGCAACCAATAGAGACCAAGCAGACCAGCCAGCAGATGACGATGATGACGATGATGATGATGACGACGATGATGATGATGATAGCGATGATGATGTGGGGGAGTGGACTGTCCTACAAACAAGCCGCCCTCGAACGCAGCAGGTGAGAGAATCTGATGCGTTGGGCCAAAGCAGAGTGAAATCTCAGTCGCCGACCCCTCGCCCCAGGAGTGCTGTAAAGCCGTAAGTCCTCATTGATGTGCACGTGAAAATGAAAAATGACAAAAAGATGTTTTTTAAACAGATTTGATCTTTTGCGTAATAAACACTATGCTGGTTTCTCACTAATTTGTCTCACCTTGGATGTGCTATATCAGTTTGTGTGGAAGTACTTGGAGTAAAGAGCAAATTAAAAAAATGTATAATGGTGAAGAGTTTACTTATTTTAATGTGAGTCAAAGTGCATAAGAATTTGAAACTGAATATTTTTATTCCTGCTGTTTTCTTTAAAGAGCGCTTTTCCCTGTTTGGACTGGATTATTGGCCCCTACTGTCACCTATGTAAAACTCCACGAGCTCTTTAGCAGGTGAGCTGTGACAGTCTGATTGACCCCTTTGGCCATGTTGTTTGCTGTAAGCTTGAAACAGGACATTTTTTGGACATCTTTGCTTAAAAAAGATAGATGAAAAAAATTTAGAGTGAGCACTCTCTCCCTCTCAGAGCTGGGACTGTCTACAGTGTCAAGATGCTGCTGGAGCAGCAGTGTGCCTTTGTGAACTACACCAGAAAGGAAGACTGTGATAAAGCTATCCAGTGTATTAATGTATGTATCCATTCACTCTGAGTGATATTTACATTCAGGCATTTAGCTCATGTGCTCTTGTTTTTTTTTGTTTTTTTTTAATTGATTACACTGGAAAACATAGTAATGGCCATCGTAGGTTACATGTTAATTTTAGCTACTGTTGAAGTTGCACCACAGACATTATATAACAGGCGGTAAACTTGGACACAAAGATTTAAGAAGTAAAAAGTTGAGGTTGACCTTTGCTGATATGATGAATGCTAGGATCTGATCTCCATTGATGGCTTTTTCTCATTACCAGAGTTAAACCGTTCTTTCACCTGTTCTGACATCTGACACGCCAAATGATAAATCCTTTATAAATTAAATTACTCAAGAAAATGATCCCATTAATTGATAATTAATGGTTAACCTTCTGGTCATGTTTCAGGGAATTATTTTCGAGGGGGCTCCGCTGACGGTGCGATACCCCTACAAAATCCACCCTGAACTCGGTGTGTCCAAATCAGCAGCGACTGAGCGCTGCCCACGCCCCAGGTAAGAACAAGTTATTGTTCTCCTGCTCATTGAAGAAAAGCACCGTTTCACTTCTGTTCTGATTTCACTTTGCTTTGATGGATTGAGACAAATGAGAACTGGCGATTTATTAACTCAGGACCTGCAGTTACAGGCTTGTGATGAGGTTATTTTACAGCCATACTTGGGCAAAGTACTGGAATGCCATTACATTTCTACTTAAAAAAAACAAATTCATGCATGGTTTATTTTATGTATTAAGACACAGAAAGGAGCCTTTTCATTTCTGTCATTTTTGGCCTTTTAAAGAATGGTGAATGTATATTTAAGAGAAGAAACCTTTAAAGAAAAGCGTAATCCATGATAAATTTCATAATTCCCTAAAAATTCATCTTTGACTGTCATAATTTTTCATGTCATAGCACATACAAGAAGGAGTGCTTTTTCTGGAGGACGACGGGGTGTACGAGGCAGGACTGCACCTTCAGACACGTCCCGGAGCACAAGAACATTGACAGGGACAAATTCACCAGCAGGCTGGGACTGCATGCAGCCAATCAGAAATGAGCACACAGACGAGAAGCACGTGTAGAAGACAACAAAAAAAAGAGTTTTGAATTGAATTTTTGGGAAATGACTGTGTGTAAAATGAGACATCAGTATATATAGTAGTGCTATATTATTGTAATTATTCATGTGCCTTCTTTGGGTTGCATATAAAATGTGCCTGTAGCACTAAGCACTCATTGGCAATAGGGTGTTGTCGGGAATTGTTGATTCCATCTGGTTATAGATTAGACTTTTAGTTTGTTGTGTTTTCATTATTTAAATTAGATGTAACAGATTTTCCTGTTGATTTGATCACTAGGTGGCAGCACTACATTTAGCTCTGGCTTTAGAGCTGCAAACTCTTTGCTTTCATTTTAAAGGCTGTGATTCCTGTGTGGCTATTTTACTGGCACATTTAATGTGCCGCATTTCATTTTGTAAATGTTGTCTTATTGCTGGGCAGCAGTTTGAGTGTGTGAGTGTGTGAGAGAGCGTGTGTGGACTGATCAGCGGTTGGATTCTGTTGGTACGAACATTAAAGGTTTATGTTGCCCCTTCTGTTGGAGAATTTGTTTAAGTATAGTTATGTTTGTATAGAAGCATTGTTGCAAACTATACAAAAATGTCTATAAAGGTAAGTATGTAAATTATATCAAAGAACGAACTGAAAAGAAAGAACACAAAAGCCCAAAAAGTTGTAGACTGAAGCTTTAGCTTTTCCCACCTTCCCCTTTCTCAGAGAATATTCTAAATAACACTTTTATAACATTTCACCAAAAGAGATGCCAAAAAAAGACACAAACAATAATAATTTTCTATTTCAGTGTCATTCATTATCATGGCTCAGGAGATGGAGTAGAACATCTACTATCTGGAAGGGTGGTGCTTCAATCCCTAGCTCCACATGTTGCCATGTTCCTGGGAAAGATACTGAGCCCAAACTTGTGCCAAATGCACCCCTCAGTGTGTGTGGGGTAGTTGGAAAGGTCTTAAAGAATAAAGCACTGTATGAATACATGAATGGGGCTTTTAGTTTGTGTGCTCAGGTTCAAAGAAAAGCCCTGTACAGGTACCAGTCTATCTGACTGCACTGATTTAAAATTGTGATCTTGGCTGTCTCACTCCCCCTCTAGTTTTGGATGCGAGGAAGGGGAAAGAGCCATGACTAGAAGATTAGAGTCCAAGTGATCTTTCACTGTCTGTTAAAGAATCATAAATTTCAATTCCAGCCACAGCAGCAGTGCATCCTGTTGCAATTTTTATTGTGTTAGAAGCCCTTCTCAGTCAGCCTAAGTTGCTGAGTTTCAGTGAAATGATAAGTAACCATTGTCCTTGAGATTTTATCAAAAGCAAAATTCTTCTAAGCTTAAAATACCTCACTTCAGTCTGCCTGAGCTGTTAATGTGGGTGGGATTTGTGTAGATCCCGCTTTGCTAAGACCCAGTATGTTTGTTATTTGACTCAGGCAGTTCAAGGTCACTTTTGTGACTCCTGTTACACAATGTTTGGGGTGTGAATTACTAAACCTTCGAAGCTTCCCAAAGAGCTGAGGAATTACCTAAAAACTTATAGAGGAAAAAAGTTTAAGGCATTTATCTGCTTAAAAAAGTGCTTAGTCTCAACCTTGCAGGTAGAACAGCTGCACTCGTGGGCATTAATTGGCTGATGGTGGCATACCGCACAAAGTCCTTTTGATCTGTGTGAGATTTGGGAGCATGAAAGGCCTGAAATACCAATAACATGAACTTTGGCTGAACCCTTAAGCAGAAACTCTGACATGCAGTTGATACATTAACAACTTGCAAAATGGGTCTATATTTAATCTTACTGGTGCGCTTGGCTTTGCCCCATGAGAAATCTGTTTAAATGCAGATAAAGTCTGATAAAAGGTCAGGGTTCACAAACTGGCTGGAATCAACATCGCGCCACTCCGGGTCCGGACAGAGCCAATCCCTCACTTAACTAAAGCAAACACCAGGAAGATTAAGTGCATCTTGTAAAGACAGCGCGGTTTGTAGAGCTTTTAACAGAAACCTCACTCCCTCCCAACAGGAGGAAAAGGGAACAAGAAAACACGGCAACAAACCGAACCAGCGCACATGACACGCTGCTCTCCCACTCTACTTTTTGATATATGGCTATGCAGCAAAAACCTTCCTCACTCCCCTTCAGGAGAGGTTTCAGTTGCAGTAATTGAATGAATTGCTTTTAGCACGGGGATACATAATCTAACTTTTATTCTAATTCTGTGGTTTATTTCTGCTTGTAAATAAATTATTGATGTGGCACGCAGAAGCAGATGACTCATCGTGTGTATCAACCCTCTGATTTGCTTCACAGGGACCCAAAATAAGTGCTCCACTGCAGGTTTTGCAGGCAGTCAGCTTACTGTCCTCTTCTTGAACCTCATAACCTTCCCAGCAAGGCTGCTGCTGTGTGCTTGTCCCCTTTAAAGGAACGACAGTACAAACACATCAGTGTGTGAATTTTGGAGCAACCCACAAAAGTCCAAATCCTACTTTTCCTCGCTACATTTTTGACATAAAATCCTTGCAGTTAGCTCAGTCAGCTTCTTGCTGCAAGGGTTACAGCAACTTTTTTTTTTTTTTGCTTAAGTTTCTTCCTTTTCTTCTTTGTTAGTGCTCCTTTCACTGGCTTAAGGCTCTGTTGGAAATGCCTTGCATGTCTGTGCAGCAACCAGGACTTAGCAACATATGAATTAAAATCTGATGACAGTTGAAGGGTTGCAACTACATTTTGCCAAGTGTGAACACGATTCACCCACACAGTGGTGAAAAAGATTAGGGATGGTACCTTTTTAGTGGTTTAGCAACATATGCTCACCATCCACTATATTACAGGTGTTCAACTGCTCATTAATGCTAATATCTAATCAGCCAGTCACAAGGCAGCAACTCAGTGCATTTAGGCACGTAGCCATTGTCAAAGCAACCTGCTCAAACCAAGCATCATAAGAAAGACGATTTAAGTGACTCAATGTGGCATGGTTGTTGGTTCCTGACAGGCTGGTCTGTGCATTTTGGAAACTGCTGATCTATTTGGATTTTCTCTGACAACCATCTCTAAGATTTACAGAGTATAGCTCAGAAAAGAAGAAACAATATCCAGTGAGTGGCAGTTCTCTGGGCCTTGTTGATTGTCAGAGGTCAAAGGACAATGGTCAGACTGCTTTGAGCTGATAGGAGGGCAACAGTGACCCGAACAGCCACTCGTTGCAACCGAGGTTTGCAGCTGAATGCACAAGACAGTGAACCCTAAAGCAGATGGGCTACAGCAGCAGAAGATCACATAGAAACAGGAAACCAAGGCTACAATTCGCATGGGTTCACTAAAACAGGACAACAAAAAATTGGAAAGAAGCTGCCTGGTCTGAGTCTCAGTTTTTCTGCAACATTCAGATGGTAGTGTCTGAATTTGGCGTAAACAGCATGAAAGCATGGATCCATCCTGCCTCGTATCAGTGGTTTGGTGGTGGTTGAATGGTGTGGGGGATATTTTCTTGATACTTGTCCCCTTAGTACCAACTGAGCATTGTTTAAATGTCACAACCTGAGTGTTGCTGCTGACAACAATTTAACCAACTTCTCTATGAGTATAGACTTCGTGATTAAAACACTGAAAAGTATTTAAAGAAAATGCTAAAATAACCTGTCATTTAAAAATGATGACATGTAACACATAATTTTGTACTATCTTTTTTGGACTTTGTAATAAGCATGATTCCTGAGATCAACAAGATGTTGTGATGGTAGACTCACACCGTGGGGTGCCATCTGGTTCAGTGCAGTCTTTTTCCAGACCCTTAGCAGATTCCTTTGTCGCACTGTGAAATGAATACAGTAACTGCCACAATGAGAAACTGACCTTTCTTTTAAATCTTGACAGAGGCCCCCTTAACAAGTCGAAATAGCGCAAACCCAATTAGGGAATTGATTGCTTGCTTTCATTTCCCTCATTTGCATCAGGGTCATATAAGGAAGATAAATTAATGCCTAGTCTTTTGTCCACACTGTCATTCCTGCTTCAGGACTATTTATTGCTAAGAAATGAGCAGGGGGGAAGTCTTTTGTCTCCCCTTGACAAACTCATCGGTGATAATCTTCAGTTAAACACCCAAAGAAGGAAAGACCTGATGAAGCCTGAAGGTCCTCACGAATTTTAATGCTGGGACAATTTGATGGATCATTTAAAGGACAATATGAGACTTTGTGATTGTTTTTAAAAGTTTATCCACAAACATTAATCATGAGACAATTCAAAGGAGATTTATAGGTAGAAGAGGCTTAAAGAAGACCTTTTCGTATTGCCACAAAAACAACACATTTGTCCATTTTTCAGCACTCTTTTGCTTCTTTACTCTGTCTTTTGCACTCGGCCTCTAGCCCATTAGCACCCATAAATTATGTAAACTTTTGAATAAGGCTTTAATTTAAAAAAAAGAAAAGGCAGTTATTTCCTAAAGCAGTCAGGGACTGTAGATTTTAGAAAGTAACGAATGCATTTCTTTGGTCATGCTTGCCTCTAGTTTTAACAAGGAAGGAGCACGCATGGAACAAAAACACAGTTCTGCTCTGATTCTACTGATACCTGCCCATTGATCCTGTGAAGGCCTGCATGGTGACAGGAACATCTGTGAAGGGCAAAACCCATTGTTCAGTACTTGTATGACAGTAAAACTTGTGATAAATAAACAGTTAAAAGTGTTACATGCATAGTTCTTGTGTTATTCTGCTTTAACGCTGCTAACAATTTAATTTTATTTATATATCGCCAAATCATAACAAACAGTCGCCTCATGGTGCTTTATATTGTAAGGTACAGACCCTACAATGATTACAGAGAAAACCCAACAGTCAAAATGACCCCCTATGAATAAGCACTTGGCGACAGTGGGAAGGAAAAACTCCCTTTTAATAGGAACAAACCTCCAGCAGAACCAGGCTCAGGGAGGGGCAGTCATCTGCTGTAACCGGTTGGGGCTGAGGAGCGGGAAACAGGACAAGTCACAGAGTAGAATATGCCCACTCAACAAAGACATTACATACTTTACATACATTACTTTTAACATACTTTACAAAAGTTACATGCTGTGTATACCTGCATGGCAATGTGTAAATAAATTTTTTTTTTTTAAATTTAATAATGTGGTTCAGGCAGTAAAATTGCAAGGACGATGAAAACACAGTAGCAGTGTTAGAGGACCACAAGGTTTTGGTAAAGGTGGCTGCACAGTGTCTTGACTACAGTGGATCTATATGTTTACAGTGTCAATGTTTAGAGACAACTGTTGCTTTTGGCCTTTTCATGGGAACTCCTGACAATAAAAACAAACGTCACCTGACATCCTATGCATATTATGACCCACAACCAATAGCAACCAGATGGCCCAAGTCTGGCTCTGATGGAGGTGTCTTGTTTAAAGGGAGTTCTTCCTCCGGAGCCTTGTCAAGTGCTCACTCATAGGGATCATCTGATTGTTGGGGTTTTCTCTCTAATATTGTAAAGTCTTTACCTTCCAATATAAAGTGCCTTCATGTGACTGTTGCTGTGAGTTGGTGCCAAATAAATAAAAATGAATTGAACTTCCATTTTTTTCAGCAAATTGCCTGGATTGTAAAACACAATTCTTTAAATGATGGTCAGTAATGTAGAGCTTCTAACGCATGTTGATGATGGATAACATAAAAAACAACAACAGTGGTTTTTTATAACCCCCGTGTCTTTATGTTTCTGCATTCCCATCTGTAATGCCCATTCCTGCTTTATTCATCTAAATAAATTATTCACGTGTGGAGGCTTTATGTGTATATGTGCATAATCTTTATGTTTACACACACAGACTACAGGTTGACAGGGAGGATAATGGCACTGACTCCCTTTGTTGTCTCACCTGATAAATGACAGTTTAAAGGTTGAATCTCACATCTCTTTCATCTCTTTCAGACGTGCACAGGCACAAATTCAGAGCGCCGTCACTGTGTTTTGGTCTTTGTCAATGTGATCGATCGGGAAATGGCAGGTACGGGAGCAGAGCGGCATTAATACGATTAGAGGCTTGCAAACAAAGAAGTCCGCTAGGTTTTCAAGGCACCACAGTCTGAGTGACGTAAAGCTGGGCATGCCTTCACCTGCGTTTCCTTCAAGTATTTACGTGACTTAATGGGGGTAGAAATATGTGGCTTCTATGCAATCACTCAAACATGCAGTCAGGTTGTATTTCATCTTGCCATGGACCTACATATCTGGAGGTAGCATGTTCAAGGGCATGAAAAATGTCACGGCCTGTAAATCCTCTCATTGTGGCCTGAAGGAGTTTGACTTCCAATAATTGATGCCCGCTTCCATACATCACCAGTTCTCAGTCCCACAAAACTCAAATGCCAAGTCTTGCATCGACCCCTTTCACACATCGCCCACTGCGTGGCTGTCTCCTGTTTTTGTCACTCTGGTCTCAACAACTGTAGATTAACGTGAACAACGCCGAGCAAAAATAACGCCACCATTCATTTGCGGGTTACTCCTCGGACACTGATTTATAACAGGAGACACTTGTAATAAAACTTAGCCCTGCAGGCTCCTTTTTTACTAAAGTGCATGCATCCTGTGCACATGAAACCTGCTTCCTTTAATACAGATAATCCTGAGTGGCATGTCACATCAGTTAAAGGCTTTCATTAAAGAGAACTGGTGTTTATAAAACTGGTAAAGAACAATAATTTCCTTTTGATTTTGTGCACTCATCCCTCTAAGGCACCAATCTAGTCAAATTCATCCCACCACCACCACGCCAAGCTTTATTGTTTAAACACCTCGTATAAGTGAGAGCAGTCAAACAAGGCGGTGTGCTGTGTAATGTTTACCGCCCATTTAAGAAGCACTGAGGAGGCTGTTTATCTCTCTTCTGGTTATAGAGCCTGTGTAGCAACCAGGATGTCTGGGACGATTTAAGACTTCCTCCTGCCTGCCTGCTCACTTTGCCTGTTTGAAAATGCTGCAGAGGATCCATCTATTCCTCCCGTTGTAATGAACCTCCCTGGGGGCCCGGGCGCACCATGTGAAGACGCCTTAGTACCAGAGCGATTCATTACCTTGGAAATGTGAGCTTTTGTTCCGTTTTCAGCAGAGCCCCATTAATCTTGGGCTGCCTCCTGGCATGCAGGCCAGGTACTGCTTAGGTAATTACAGTTAATCATCATTCAGACATGCACATGGACCACGGAATCCTCAGCGGCTTCAGCGGAGGAGCAAATCTACCCCCTCACTCTGTTGTTTACCCGCCTTTAACTGCAACCTTGCACTCAGCTGCAGCGCATTGCTTTTTCTGTAATTGAATCGCCAGAGTTTTAGTAATTGTGTCCAGTAAGATTTGGCTTCGCGCAACACTAAACATCCCATCTCTGCTTTCCCGCCCCCCTCCAAATATATACACTACCCAGCTGTCACTGCTGCACAGTTACTGGAGCCCACTGCTCACTCGCCGTTTATGATTGTGATTAATGGACGGATTATAAGAAGGATGATTTTTTAGGAGCAACAAGCAGAAAGAGGCCATCTGTATTTTGGCTTCCCGCAGCCGAAGGACATGCTGATAACTTCATCATTCAACATTATCGCTGTCTCTGAAAACGGGGAGAACCGCGGTAGATTATATGTGGGGGTGGCATTCTCATATATACTACACCAGCCAGCTGATATGCACATAATCCATTTTCTTATCCAAGTCAACCCCACTTGACCAGCGGATTCAAACCCAGGACTGTATTTTACCTTGACCTGCCATCATCGCATTAATATTTGTGACCTCTGTGATCTGTGTGTGTGTATTAACCAAGTTTATTTCCAGTTTCTCTGAGGGTGCACTGTGATGACTGTTGTTATCTTCAGATAAAAACTGATCCATCACTTTGTTATTTGATTAAATACTTCCGTCCTTATTAGACGCATCTTTGGGTCTAGGTCTGCTGGTTGGTCTGTTTAAATGTATGTCCTTCTAACCTGGCACATTGTTGTGGACATTTTAGTCATCAGCCCTGTTTATGTATTACAATCCAAGTAATGCAACATATACAGAAGCCAGTGCATTATGTATTTGTTATCATTACATCTTTAAGATAGATTCTTCATCATCACAATACAGCCTAACACATTTCCTGTTCTGCCATGAGCCATTTTCTGGGAGTCACTTTTTTGAAAGGTTATTATTTTATTATTTTACAGCAAAACCCCCTTAAATGGTGCACATTCCCAAAAGAATATCCAGTCAGTCACCCATTCAAAGGCTTTAAAAACAACAACCTCTGAAGACTCTTTATCAGCTGTCACATATTGCTCTGAAGAGCAGCCACAAGCTCTCAGGGTATTGATTAACATTTTAGATGTGAGCTAAGAAGAGAAGCAGTGTGCGCTGTTCTGCCAGTAAAACATGCCCCGAATGGTTTGTTGTTTGAAATTTGAATGAAGATAAACTTGTTGATTAAAAGGCTTCAGCAGCAAATGAGATAGTTTCAGACTGGCTGACCTCCTTCAAGGGAACAAAAGTGAATTTAGACTAATTCAAAGAAGGCCATGATGTTTGCTTTGCTTGATGAAACACAAAAAAGCAAAACAAAACACACCCACACACACACAAGTACCCCTGAGATCATAATGATGGCAGCGCAGGCTGAGGACATTCAGGTCCCGTCTGTTGGAAATGACACGAAGGAGACAGGGCCCCATTATAAGACGTCAAAGGAGGAAAAGGGGGAAAAAAAAGCTTTTGTCAGGGTTGTTTCACACCTGTTGGGCTGTGTGTATTGTATACAAAGGAGGAAGAAGCTGAAGATTTTCTGACAGTCTGTCCCATTGAGCCACTAACCCTGCCAGATCTGGGTCACATCGGATTGCACAGAAGGGCTACAATTTGGCAGGCAGGCCCATTAAAGGATAGCTCTTCTATTTTTAACACCTTTCTTGTGTAGAGTCCAAACTCTGCTTGATATCTGCCACAAAACTTCCTCTTCTATAATAGTAAAAAACAAAAATGGCTCCTAGCCAGGTACAAAATTTGATACAAAAATTGATACTTATTCTTTTATCACCACACCGATTGAAAGAATAACAGTTTGGCCTATAAAAAACCAGTCCTTATTACGAAGTCTTTCATTAAGCATTTACTCACAGCCAAATTAATGTGTCCGATAAATATTGGCCACTGATATCAGTAAATGCGAACAATATCGCTGTGATGAGGCGTGCCGACCTGATACCAGAAAGAGTGCCAGTTTGGAGCTGAAATGTTGCACTTGTTTGTTATTAAGATGTGATTTTGTTTTTTTGTTTTTTTTAAAGAGACCATTTAAAGTCCTTCCCAGGAGGAAATTAATGTCAACAAACTTTCTAAAACAGTGAACACCAACCATGAAGGGCTCAAGCTAACAAGCATTTCTTGGGAAGCCAAAGCCTCTTGAAACACAAACACAAAAATGTGAATTAGCCACAGCGGTGCACTAGATGACATGCTCTTTCATTTCCACAAGCACACTAAATTCATTTACCTACAGTTTCAAAGTGCTCAAAGTGGAAAGACAGATGTTGTGTGGGATTTGTTCAGCAGGAATAATAAAGAATAACATCTGTTAAAATGTAAGTGAGAATAATAAAAAATAGAAACATTATCTTCAGGCATTAGTTTGAATGATGATTATCTAATGCAGCTCCAGCTTCTTTCACTGATTTCAGGATTTAGCATTACAGGAAGGACAAGTTAAGATAACGCCTTTCTCAGTGAGGCCTCACCGACTGTTTGCTTTTACCTTTGTGTCCTCGCTGCTGCCACCTAAAACCGCGAGACACCTGTCCCTTTGTGTGGCACTCTACACACACAGTGCATGCGCATACCCGGTGAACCCTATGGGGGTTTCTGCCCAGTCATTTGGCACATTTTTGATGTTGAATCAAAAAAAAAAGACAAAATGAGTGAACGAGGGGGGGGGAGGGAGCAATCTAGGCTTTCCACTCCAGTGAAAGGCTCTCTTTGTTGAGCACCCCCCACACACACCCACAACCATCTCTTCATTTCCACCCTTCAACCCCTCCCATCTCTCCCCTCCAAAGCCCGGGTGGATTTTTCATTAAATGCTATCAGAAATGTGACTGGTCCTATTCATGGGCAGATGGAGGGCTGGCTGTGCGGCTGGAGACCAATACCTTCACTGGAGAATGACAGGAATCTGGATTGCAGGTGAAGATCCAGGCAGACTTTAAAGAACCTGAGAGAAGAAGAATAAACAAGAGGAAGCTGCACCTGTTTGTTTTTATTTCCTCCTCACATTGCTATTTCCAGTGTTATTTTTCTCTCTGTGCAAGAGGTCTTTTTCCCAGTCCTTAATATGTTTGATATATTCCTTCAGGCCAATGTGCTCAGATTTTCTCCACCTAGTCCTTCTTTGTTTGCAGAGACAAGACAAACTAACCTCACCTCTGTAATATTTGGTGGCAGGTCTGTGTTTTACTCAGCTCCTCCAAGTAAGACCTCCTCGTCCTCATTTAAAAAAAAAAAAAAAGCTACTTAAGAGTTAAGAGCACTCTACCCAAACAAAACAACATATTGTCCTACTGTTTCCTCAGACAAACAAGGTGACTAGATCCATCCGCTGTTCATTTCTCACCAAAGGAAAGAGATGAACCTCACATATTGTTAGAGAGCGGTCGATTATGTCACATGACAATAGGAGGCACCGGGCTGGAAGAAAACACAAACAATGATTTCCGCAACAGCGATTTAATCCTCCGGCGTTAAAACCTGACACAAAGTGGACAAAGGCGAAGAGGCTGGCACGAATAAACCCCCGAATCTGAAGATTAAGGGGGAAAAAAAAGGGGGAATCTTTTGTGTAAAAAGGCCCTTTATCTGCTTTTGAAGTCGGTGAGACCTGCCAGCCGTCCTCAGCTTCTCTTTGTAACCTTGGCCCCCATGTCCCACAGCAAACCGCTGCCTCACTTTCATCTGCCCGTCATCTTAGGGGGCAATTAATGCCATTCAGGTCTACACACAGAGGGAGAGAGCGAGGAAGATGGTGGGAAGGCTCATCTACTTGTTGAAGCAGGAACTTGACAACAGTTTAGTGCAGCCTAATTTGGTGCATATAAGGCAAGTGACATTTCATGGTATGATCAAATTCTGCACCACTCTCCTCCCCTGTTATTATTTATATTTGATTGGGCTTCTGTTTACAGTGAGGCAGTGTGGAATTCAGCCAGGCTGTTGCTTAATGAATATTTCACTGCCTCCACACAATAAGCCTCCCATGATAGCCCTGTGAATAAGGTCCCATTCTGCTGTGCAATTCTGCCGTGCAGTGTGCAATAACTTCGACTCATACTCAATAAAGCTGCACGTGAGGAGAAGCCTCGGGTTTTACTGTTGACCTTTTCGCTCCCTGCTGTAGTTCCTTTACTCTGGGGACTCCCCACTGTTTCTCCTTTGCTGCTCTAATGCAGTGGCCTGGGCCCTGGCGTCTCCAAGAGGCAAGGGAAATAAAGCCTCCATTTGCATTACGTAATTTCATGCATTATTCAGAGCTTCAGAGAATCATTTCACCTAGACAACTCCTCAGAGGGCAGTGAGGAGATAACTGTTAGTGACAGGACTGGCTCATGAAATGCAGCAGCTTAACCGTGCAATCTGCAGATATTACCCTGGCCCCAATTGGAAATAGACACCGACACGCTTGCACAGATGCGCTCTTAGAGAAATACACACTGGCTTGGTTTTTCTTGTTTTAATCACCGAGGAGGAACAAGTGATATCAGATGCACATTTTTTCTGGTATATCTGTTTCACAGTGTTGTTGATATTTCAAAACATTTTAAAACCACGGGAAACTACAGCAGAGATAAATAGTGCTGTATACAGTAGGTTTATCTATTTCTTCTTTATGAAAAAAAAAAGAGGCACACAAAAGGCAAGGATTTTGAATACTGTTAGATAATGATGTTCTATTTCTGCTCGGTGCGGCTCGTCTGCAGCCTATTATGCGGTAGCCTTGTCAAAACAGGGTGCATGTAAAGATTTTATTGTCGTAATCTGTCTTCTTTTTTAATAGGCCGCATTAGTTTGGAAGCAAAACTCAAAGCAGCAGTGAGTCCATCACGAGGCAAAAAGAGTGAAGACAAGCCAATTAGTGCAATCAAACAGCTACTGGAGCTCGTAGAGTAGGCTGGAGAGCAGGGCTGCTCACAGAAGCTGGACATTGTTTCTTTATTGTGCGACGCTCACAACAGAGCAAAGCCCGAAAGAGCCCATAGCTCCAGTAGCTCTGCAGTTATCACAGCCAGGCAACACTGCAGCACAACACTGCTGAGGTATAAAGCCTTCTCCTTCTAATCATAGACAATAGAGTGTATTTCATTAAGCCAGATAATGGTGTGTGCATTTCATTACCATAGATAACTAGGAATATTTAGATGAGGGATGAGGTGCTCATAAAGCGCCAGTTGGTAGCCATGGTAACCCGGATCTTGGCAAACAAAAGAGTCGGGTAGAAATGTTTGCTAGGGGAAGGAAAGGAAAGGGGAGAAAAGAGGCAAGGAGGCAGACAGAGAGAAACCGCAGGGCTGAACACGGTCCCAGGCCAAAGCAGCCAGGCCGAACGCGTCCATGTTGTTTTTCTTCCCGCATTCTGAAAGAGACTCAGGTGGCTGCCACGATCCTGCCTTTGTTCTCAAAAGTTAAATATTCTTCTCTCTGTAGGATACCCGGGATAATTACATGCTAATGTAGCCATGGGCCAAATAATAAACTTAATCACCCGAATGTGGAAATCAATGTGCAGTAAGAAAACCTACCCATCCATCGAGCTCCGCTTCTGTGGTTATTACAACCCCCACGTGCCCCGTTCACACTGCCAGTCAAACCTGACTTTATTTCAAGTGAATTTCAAATGAAGATGCTTCCTGACAATAAGAAGGGCCTTCGACCCTAAATCAGCCCAAACCATGACCTTGACCTTGGGAGATGGTTTCCATTCATCCTGTTTCAGAGCTGTCAGTTTGAGAACAAAAACCAGGATGGTTTATATTACTGTGGGTGATGCTAAGGCAGTAGAAACCCATTTCTTTTTGGCAGCGTGCAACATTAAGCTCTGCTCCACAGATGCAAGTCTGTCATTGTTAATGTAGAAACATCATTTGGCAGCTCGAAAATTAAAGGTTGGAGTAAATGACAGCTCAATGCAGCTGATTTGGCAGTGGTAAAATAAAACATTGATTACAGCCGCTCATATTTTTCATCATAAATTGGCCAGTCAAGCTTCCATACACTATAATTACAAGCTTAGTCACCACTGTTTCAAATAATTGAACAGATTAAAACATTCATTTTACACTATCTTCTCACATGTCCAGAAAAGAACATTTTATTATTCGACAACTGAAAAGTCATATGGGAAAAGTACTTTAGTTCAACTTATTTTCCCATTTTTAGTTGATGCCTTCATTTACAGTTCTGTGCAAAAGTCTGGAGCCACCCCTCATTTCTTCATATTTTACAGAATTTGTTGTAATTTTTTAAATGATTGTGAGCAATAATTCTACAGGCTTTCGTAACAAACAAAAAAAGAAGCGGCAGACCCGAAAAACCATCGACAGCAGATAAACAGTCTCTGATAGTTATATCCAGCAAAGACCCGAGAGATTAAGCTGGACCCTCAGCTGGCCTATCTACTACATCACAGCCTCATTAGAAATTGTCTTAATGGAGGGGTGGCTTCAAGAAGCCATGCTTAAGGAAGGGAAACAGGGAGAAAAGGCTGAGGTATGCCAACCTCCACACGAACCCGACTTAAAATCAGTGGTCTTATGGAGTGATGAATCCAAATTTTCTCCAGAATTCTGTAGGGTCTTTACCTTATAGTAGTACAAAGCTCCTTGAGGCAACTGTTGTATTATTGCACTCTATAAATAAAACTAAATGTCAGGGTTGGGGCTGTGTGGCGGAAGGGGTGGACCCAAACGCAGGACACAGGAGACAAAGCTAAACTTAAACTGCTCTATTGCAGATTAACTGAATAATACCCCCCACAAAAAAAACAAACAAACAAAAAAAAAACAAAAACAAAACAAAACCCAAAATCTCAACCTAGGCACAAACACTCACAAAGCCTGGGAGAAGGGAAAAAAAACAAAATCACAAAACTAGAAAACACACAGCTAGGGGGTAAACACAGACATTAACAATGACAACACCACAACAAGGAACAGAGAAAAACTGAGGGCTTAAATACACACAAGGAAACCAGGGAGAGTGAAAACAACCAGGAACAACAGGTGAAACAAATGAACCTAATAACACAGGGGAAGCAAAACTAAACACAAAGTACAGGGAACACAAGACTGTCAAAATAAAACAGGAAGTGACTCAAGGGAACAGAGACGGAGGCCTGTCACTGAACACCGGGAAACACAAGGAACTAGAAAATCAAAACATAACCAAACCCCACAACAAAAGGAAAACCCCAGAACAGACAAAATAAAGCCCAAACAAAACACATAGAGTCAAACGGACCCCGGACCATGACACTAAATTGAACTGAATCAAAATGCATACCTGGATACAAAAACACAGAATTGAACAAAAACACTGTCAGTCATGGATCAGCCTCCCCAGAGCCCAGACTTCAACATTATTGAAGCAGAGCCGGATCATCTTCACAGAGAATGGACTTAAAGGTAGCCAACACCCAAAGACGAGCTTTCAAGACGCCTGGAGAACAATTCCTGAAGACTACTTACAGGAAAGCTGCCTCAGAGAGTTCAGGCTGTGCTGAAGAATCAAGGCTGTCATAGCAAATATTAACTTTGGAGCTATTCATAATTGTACAGACTCTATTTTTGTTTTATATACTGTATTTCCATCATCATATCATTATTGTGTACTTTTCAATAAATCAGTACACCTATTGTTGATTTCTCTAGCAAAATTAAGGGAAAGAAATGAGGGGTGGCTCAAGACTTTTGCTCAGCACTGTAAATGATCTCATACATAATTAATATGGCGGGTTTTTAAAAGACTGAAAACGCTTCCCTTTCAAAACAAGCCAGGCTAGTGCCTCTGTGAGGTTGTGTTTAGGCTAACGCTAGTATGAATCAAGATGACAATGCAAATAAATTTTTAGTAGGTAAAATATTTAAGATATTCAGCAGCAGCAGCAAGCTAGCACCTATTAATTGGCTCCGAACGCAGTGTACAGCTGAGGCTCACAGTAAAGTCCTTAATTCTTTGTATTTAGTCATAAATCTAAAAATACTTGTTATTTTGACCTGAGAGCGGCACATGATTAACAACTATTAATTTGTAACTCGAAATGAATATAGTTAACAGATTTCTTGGTAATCTATAATCTTGTTTAAAAAAGAAAAACCCAAAACTTTTCATTTAAAAACAGAACGTGAACCTAAAGGTTGCACTAAATGAAAATCAAGGAATTCCCAAAGCCATTTGGACACATCACTAATAAATGTTCACATTTTTGTGTTCACATAGATGAAACGGATCTGCTTGTGGCACTTGGACAAGTCACCAAGATTGCACACGTGGGCACCAAGCACAGATAAGACAAATTTCATGGCCAGTCAACAAACTGCTGTTGAAGCATTTTGTATGGGAAAAAGTCACTAAAGTCAAAGTCTGTGATCCAAATAAAAATGAACAGAAATACTGTAAATCGGTCTGAACTTGACACTGCCGCTGCTAGCATGACCACAAACACCACAACAGAAAATAACTACACACAATCTACACATGGAGTTGAGCCATTAGGTGAAAGCAGATAGGACTCCATATGGACAGTCATTTTCTTGTTACCCTGATACTCCACATTGGCAGGAATGTAGCACTGCTGTCAGACCTGTAAAAAAAAACCCAGCTTTTTAAACATTTATTTATCCTGGGAGATCTTTTGGAGAGCATACTGAGTATAATTTTACTAACACCCTGCCTCACATTCAGCTGCACTCATCCATATTTGGGGATTCTGACTGCAACCTTGATCTGAAAAGCTTCAAGAGCAAATTCATTTTTGGGCTATGCGTATTAACATATTAACATCTCCTACAAAAGGTTGACATTCTAACTAGCCTCGTCGGGATTATGCATGATTCTAAATTGTATTTCACACAACAGTGGAAATGAGTGTGGACTTAATATGAATTTCCAGATATAATACTGTGTCATCACCACTAGCCTTCAAAAACCTAGCTGAAAATATGGACTGTATAATGCATCTGCTCGCACAGGCACCATTCCCATATTCTGAAAAAGCAGCGTTCTCCTGAGATGAGAGAACAGTTTTGTCAGATAAACATGAGAAACAAACATGAAATCTGATATTTCCAGTTTAAACAGGAATGAAACCACAGGTGAAAACACACACCAGAGCGAAGCCAGCCGGTGACAGTCTGTCATGATAATGTCAATTCCCCTGCTGATGTGTGTATGGGTGTGTTTGCAGAACCAGACTCCAGTCTTGGCCCAGAGTAATAAGATCAGCCTGTTTGGGCCTGACAGGCTGAGCCTCTCAGGGTGGCCCATCTGGCCAGCGCCCAAGCCTCGGCGCCAGCCACCGGCTCCACTGTGGATGGACCCATCTGTGGTCCTGTGTGGTATCGACCATAACACCACCACGGCTGTCCTCATCTGCACATGGGGCTGCTGGTCTATATATATGTGTGTGCTGCAGATGGGATGGTAGGTAAACTAATAGCAGCAGATCACTCTTAGTACACTGCTCAAAAAAATAAAGGGAACACTCAAATAACACATCCTAGATCTGAATGAATGAAATATTCTCATTGAATACTTCGTTCTGTACAAAGATGAATGCGCTGACAACAAAATCACACAAAAATCATCAATTGAAATCAAATTTATTAACCAATGGAGGCCTGGATTTGGAGTCACACACAAAATTAAAGCGTAAAAACACACTACAGGCGGATCCAACTTTGATGTAATATCCTTAAAACAAGTCAGAATGAGGCTCAGTATTGTGTGTGGCCTCCACGTGCCTGTATGACCTCCCTACAACGGCTGGGCATGCTCCTGATGAGGTGGCGGATGGTCTCCTGAGGGATCTCCTCCCAGACCTGGACTAAAGCATCCGCCAACTCCTGGACAGTCTGTGGTGCAATGTGATGTTGGTGGATGGAGCAAGATGTGTGTTATTGTAGGGTCTTTACCCACAAGACAGAGCGCCTTGAGGCGACTGTTTGTTGTGATTTGGTCTCCCAAGGGGTCTGAGGATCTCATCTTGGTACCTAATGGCAGTCATGCTACCTCTGGCAAGCACATGGAGGGCTGTGTGGCCCTCCAAAGAAATGCCACCCCACACCATTATTGACCCACTGCCAAACCGGTCATGCTGAAGGATGTTGCAGGCAGCAGATCACTCTCCACAGCATCTCCAGACTCTGTCACGTCTGTCACATGTGCTCAGTGTGAACCTGCTTTCATCTGTGAAGAGCACAGGGCGCCAGTGGCAAATTTGCCAATCCTGGTGTTCTCTGGCAAATACCAAGCATCCTGCATGGTGTTGGGCTGTGAGCACAACCCCCATCTGTGGACATTGGGCCCTCATACCATCCTCATGGAGTCGGTTTCTAACCATTTGTGCAGACACATGCACATTTGTGGCCTGCTGGAGGTCATTTTGCAGGGCTCTGGCAGTGCTCCTCCTGTTCCTCCTTGCACAAAGGCGGAGGTAGCGGTCCTGCTGCTGGGTCTCCTCCATGTCTCTCTTGGTGTACTGGCCTGTCTCCTGGAAGCGCCTCCAGCCTCTGGAAACTACGCTGACAGACACAGCAAACCTTCTTGCCACAGCTCGCATTGATGTGCCATCCTGGATGAGCTGCACTACCTGAGCCACTTGTGTGGGTTGTAGAGTCCGTCTCATGCTACCACGAGTGTGAAAGCACCACCAACATTCAAAAGTGACCAAAACATCAGCCAGAAAGCATAGGTACTGAGAAGTGGTCTGTGGTCCCCACCTGCAGAACCACTCCTTTATTGAGTGTGTCTTGCTAATTGCCAATAATTTCCACCTGTTGTCTATTCCATTTGCACAGCAGCATGTAAAATTGATTGTTAATCAGTGTTGCTTCCTAAGTGGACAGTTTGATTTCACAGAAGTTTGATTTATTTGGAGTTATATTGTGTTGTTTAAGTGTTCCCCTTATTTTTTCGAGCAGTGTAATTGTTTTAACCTGAGGGTTGAGAGGTACAGCAGCAACATGGAGTTAGGTGAGATGTCAGAAGATGAATTAAAATGAAATGGGTAAAACTTAAACTGTAGCAAGGTTTAAAGTAACTAGGGATGCACGGATCCGATATTCAGTATCGGTATCGGTCCGATCCTGGCCTAAATTACTGGATTGGATATCGGAAAGAAATTTTAAAAATGCAATCCGATCCGACCCACATTAGCTGCGTTACAGTGCTCTGTCTTCTTCTTCTTCTTGTGGGTTTACGGTTGACCAAACCGGCTTAGAGCTGCATTACCGCCACCTACCGGAATGGAGTGGGGATCAGGAAATAACCCCCGCAGTTCTCTGTCACCGCGACGGATTCCCTTTGACACTGAGCAGATGATCGCTGACATGTTTTTCCCCGCGTCCACCGCTCTCTGCGTGTTTGTGTGTTGTGCTCGCTGTGCTGAGAATTTCAGCTGTTATTTTTTCTCTACTTCAGCTCCCGGACATACTGCTAGCGAGCACCGCGTCCGGTACCGGAAGGACCCCTTCCCCGTCAAAATATTTTTATACTTAATCCCTGATTAGTGACTAAATATAGACCTGCAGTAGAAACGTATTTAGGAGAATGCTTGTGAATATAAAGCATTACAAGATTACGCTCGCGCAGCCCCCAGTCGACATAAACACTGATAACACAACAGCAGCAGTCAGCTGATTTACCTGCAGTCAGTCTGCACAAGCATAAAGAGGCGGAGCCGGTGAGCTCAGATGGAGCAGAAGAAAGCTTTTCTCCCTGTAAGCACCATTAAACCTTTACTGGGTAACAGCTGGAGGTCCTTCATCAACTACCTGATCAGTAAGTGAAGAAAAAAGAGAACTTTGTAGCTGCTCCATCCACCCTGATTGTTTCACACAGGGAAAAACTGCAGTAGGGAAGTTAAAATATGCAGATGAACTGTTAATGTGAAAAAAGTATTTCTTATCCAGTTACTCAGGTAACTGATGGAATAATTGATAGAATACTCAATTACTAAATTAAGCGATAGTTGCAGCCCTACTGAAATTTGCAACATACCATAAGCCAATGCATTACCTTCTCACAGGAGCAGCAGGATTCAGGTGATAGAGTGATTGTTGTAAGTAAGTAAAGTTTATTTATTTAGTGCTTTTCACAGACAAAAAGTCACAAAGCACTGTACAATAATTAAAACACAATATCAAAAATCCCAGATAAATCACCACGTTAAAAACATATTAACGTTACCATATTAAAAGATTTTAAGATGCCATAGAGTCAGCTAAAAGGGGCTGGAGTGGTAAACAGTTACAGAGCTGTGGCACCACTGCTTGAAAAGCGCTGTCCCTCCCTGGGTCTTAGTTTTGTACATGGGACAACTAAAAGATTTTGATTTTGTTGTGTGAGAGACTGTTGACTTATGTAAAATGTATCCCGGCATTTAAAAAACAATTGTTTTTTTTAAAATATCGGCTTTGTATCGGTATTGGCCGATATCGAAATGTAAAATATCAGTATCGGCCCTAAAAAAGTGGTATCGTGACATCCCTAAAGGTAACATTTACTAAAACGGTTAAAGGCACACATTAGGGAATTATACAGACTTCCTTTTCTAAAACGATGAACCAAAAACTAATGTGCAGGCACAAGTTGTTCTGTAGGAGTTATGTGTCAGGCAACAATCAGCCATAACCCTAAAGCCACTCACAGAATAACACTGATTAACTAGTTACAATGCAACATTCTGCTGGAAAACCTTGGGCGCTGGCATTCATCAGGATGGTGGTTTGATGAAATACTACCAACATACAGATCGACTGCAGACCAAAACACACCCCTCCCCACTGCAACAGCACTCCCTGACAGCAATGGTCTCCCTCAGCAGGAAAGTGCAGCCTGCCATAGGCATGGCCTGAAGAACACAAGGAAAGTGTTCAAGACTGCAAACTTCCAGGATCCCAGGCTGACTGCAGCATCTACGGGACACAACAGCCTGATCTATCAAAGAACCCTAACGATGTCACTGTCTGTGTACCTGACACCCCAACAACACCCCACCCTGATGGATTGTATATCCTGTAGACATACCTACAGACTGGTGGCTTTAGTATTGTGGCTGACTGATGAATTTTAATACCACAAACAGCTGTTTTTACACTTTATTTGGGTTGAATTAAACAAGGAGTTTAATTTAATTAATTTAACTCCTGTGATATGACATTGTGAGCTTCACTATAGCTAATAGTTATTTATGCTCATCAACAAAAAAAGATAAACTTATCTTCTCATCTAACATGGTGAAAAGGTAAATATTCACTAAGTCAAATGGTTATCTACACCACCTACAGTGAAGTTTGACATCAGAAAATCTCAGGATCTGGTGTCAATTCCTCTAAAAATTGGGGCATGAGCTTCTTTTTTTGATACATAATTTCACACTTTGTTATGCACAAAGACTAAAATGAAAAAAATTCAAAGCTTCATCAAATTATATTTCACCGCTTAAGAATAAACAGCAACAGAAAAAACAGGAAGTGCAGCTTGGCTGCATTCATAAACAATAAAAATAAGTTAAAAACAAAACAACTTCCTCCTTTGTGCATTTTTTTCTCATACCAAACTCCATCAGGCCCCACACCTCCATCTCAATACAAATGCTAAAACAAATGTCATTATAAAGTATCACAGAATAGCTGTACAAACTGAGAGTGGCTTTCCTGTTCAGCTATTTAAGTCACAAACCCAAATGAACCCAAAGCTGTTCCCCTTAAGTTTACAGTTTCTTTGTAATTCAGTTTCAGGAAACCAAATGCAAGATGAGAGAGAGAGAGCGCTGACATGACAGCAGCTGCATAGCTGAAGATCACAAGAGACAGCCAAGCGTGTGCTGATAGAGCCGAGCTACATCTGCCTCAGAGATCTAATGGGCTACGAGGTAGGAGAGAGTGGAGTTTACGGCATTTTAGAGCTAAAGGATTTCAGTACAGTGCAAACCAAGGACTACACTTAGCTTGCAAGAAGCACATAATGTCACCATTTCATAAATACTGCTATAAACCCTTTACTTTCACATTGCAGACACTATTATAAACCATACACGTGGCATTATTAGCAGTGTAACCACATTTAGATATAATGAGAATGTCACAGAAATACTAGACTGCCTAGACCGAAAGATGGATCATCCACCAGCTCTCAATACAATTTATTGGTTGGGCACCTTGAATTAGTCTGTGCTCAGTACATGTCAAGATTTGGCAACTGGTAAGAAACTGGTGAAAAATGCTGACCTGCTGGTTGTCCTAGTGGAAAATCACTAATGTTGTTAATATTCATACTCTGCAGACTAGGACGAAAGTCTGTATGAAATTACATGAGAATCTATCCAAAAGCTGTTGATGTTTTCCAGCCTGAACCAAAATGGTGGACTTGGCTAACCAACCACCTTTGCCACTGGGCAGTACAGCAGCCACCATTAGCAAGGAATGTGCAGCACCAACAGGCCTTAGACATCTTCTCTAGTTCCATCCCTTTCTGAGGCATAATACGTTTTTATTGTTATGTCTCAGTTTTGGAAACCTGTTCCTGGAAATTAATCTACATGAAAAGTATGACTGAATCAAATGAAAACAATATATCTGTGGAGTTACTTGTTAAGTTTCAGGTCAATCACGTGGACAGTTTCTCTGCAGATCAGCTCTGCAACTGAGGAATGCATCACTAAGACTGGAACCACAGGATATTAAACCTTTTACCTTTACAGTCTCACCATCTTATAACGCTTTGTTACAAACCATTAAACTCAAAGACGACTGCATTTATTTAAAGCATCAGAGGCCACAGTGGCAATTAAAGCCCAGGCATTATGCTCCAACCATAAAATAGATGTACGTATCAGCATTGTTTTAGCGGCGGTTGTTTCCACCATGGCTAAAATGCTACAAGCAGACTTCAATCACCACGCAGCCCACTCGCCTGGCTGCACAGTTTAAAAGCTCGACATGGTGTGTGGGACAATGGTGGCTCTCGAATGCATTGTGATAATCAGGGCCAATGGAATTTTCCCTGCATCATTAAAAAGGGATTGGTCTGTGCACTGCGTTCATGGGAAGTTGCCGTTAGTTAACCCAACAAAGGTGCTCTGGCTGTGTGGACCCCCAGAGATGAAGGGCATCGCAGGGGCTCAGTGAATCCACTTCTAATCCTCTCAGCCCCATTGTACTGATACACTCTAAGCCCTCTGACCACTTCCCGCTCTAATCTCTGCAGATTTGGGCGAGTTAAACAAGTTTTCTGATCCCTGCCCCATAACTTCCCTCCTCCTCTGCTCTCCTTGTGGTGCCATGTTTAGTTACAGCAACTGGCCACAGCAGAGGTACCCAGAGTCCCTAACAGAAATAATATAAGTACTGTAACTTTAAAACCCATCATGCAAGCTACTTCGCAAAGCAGGCACAAAATGAAAAAAATTTCTTCTACAGTCTTGAAATCATTTTCATGTCAAAAAGTCATGCACTGCATTTGTTGTTTTTACTAATGTGAGTATTTGCTGCTTTTGTTACTGGTATAGTAATATGAACACCTTTGGGTTTTGGACAGTTGTTCAGAAAAACAAAACAACTGAGGACATCACAATAGCAAGCTGTGATTTATCACCAAATAAACTCTTAATAGAGGAAATTACCTGGAAATAGCAATAATTCTACTATTTTTTAACAACTGTCCATTGATCTGCTGACTGTTTTTTTCTGAATTTATCAGATATAGATATAGATGTAGCCTGAAATGATATAAAACATAAAAATCTTGCCAAACCTCAAATTGGATAAGCTGAAACCCGTGAAGGCTGTAGAAGTATAAAAGAGCTGTTATGAACTTTAAAAAAACAATCCATATAATTGCTGATTTATTGGTCCAGCTCTCAATTTTAAGGAAAGGATCATTTTAAAAGCTGTATCATGGAATCAGCGTTAAAAAAAAAATCTACGAATCTCTAGCTGTGCATGCGAATGAACATTCCTTTCAGTCATTCTACTTAAGCCATGTCAAGAGGATATTAAGTATATGTGTGTGAATACGTGAATGTCTGCTGCTGAGGGGAATAGGTGGAGTCTTGGGGTAAGTAATAACAGGCAGCATTCAGCGAGCTGGTGGTCATGACAAAGCACTTGACAGGCCGAAAGACACCCCCTAATTTCAGGTTGACCTTGGCTTGTTTAGCATTCCCTATTGCTCTTGGTGATAGTGACACGTGTCTGGGGCTGGGCTGAATCTAGGAGCTGGGGTCTTGGGGGTATGTGCAGATGGACGACCGTTAGGGGCGCAGGGTTATATTCCCATGAGAGGAGGCAGAGGTCAAGGATCAAAGCCCCAACTGATTCCCTACCCAAGTCTGTGTCTGGGGACATACATGGATTCAGAATGAAATGAAGCACAGGCTGGCCACATTATGCAGTTTATGTAATTAATGCAGTGGCAGGAATGGCAGGGGTCGGTAGAAGCGGTGGGTGTTTGTGTGCATGTGTATGTTAGAATTGAAGGGAGTGTTGTGTGTGTCTCTTGTGCCAGGCTGCTGTAGCTTGCACAATGAAGCAGTGCAGCTGGCACGTGCTACACACACACACACACACACACACACACACACACACACCAGAGTCTAGAGAGGTCTTTTAATTAACGGATTTGTTAATTTTCTATTCAACTTGACAGTGATGAATGGGGATGCAGTTGCTGCCCATCTCAGCCTCGGCTGTAGAGCAGACAGAGCTGCCTAGGAGGCCTCTGGGTACCATCATCACACTATGAAGCCATATTTATGCATGGAGATTTTTTTTTAACCCATTGCAAGTCAGAATCCTTGCATTTATTGCTTTGTCCATGTAAAAAAAAAAAAACCCACTAGATGTGGCTTGCACTCTATAATGAGCCTGTGTGGAAGCCAGACAGGGCTATGACGTAAACACAGTTAAACAATAGCCACATTTTGTGTGAACAAAGCAACATTTGTTACTGCTGTTTGCCTACAATAGAAGTAGTGATTACTTATTGTTATCTTGGCTAGTTACCAGTTTAAGCTTATCATGCAGTGTTTTCAAGTGACTCTTAATGCTTAAAATGTAAATGGCCTGTTTTATTTCTTGTTGTTACCTGTTCATTCTAGACAAAAAGTCAAAAAAACGTTTAAATATTAAAAGTTATGGTCTCAATACCAACCCTGTCTCCAGCAAATTATACCTTTTAGTAATTTTCACCAGCACATTTATTTGGGAAAACATAATGATTGATGAACGGCATTTAAAAGTAAAATATAGCCATAATAAAGGCTTCCCTTTTTACCTTCTCTGGAGCATCTTAAGAGTCAAAATAAAAGCAGTGCGCAGCGCGTACAGAATGATGCTACGATATCTGTTGATTCCATTACTTCTGTTCTTTAAGGTGCACTTCACACTGACTTTCAGTGACTTTTGTCATGTTTGATGAACATAAATCTAGTACTGTTGGTTTCTTCCATCTTTTTTGGGAACAAACAGCATAGTACCAGGATACAACTAATAGCAAAGCTGCAGTAGACAAGTATAGTCAAGCTGCTTTTGTGTGGAGTTTGTAAGGTCTCCCTGGCTTCTTCCCACAGTACAAAGGCTCAGTGGTTAATTGGTGATTCTAAAGTGGCCATAGGTGTGGATGTGAGTGTGTGTGCTTGTCTCACTTTCTGTGTCTGTCCTGATGGACTGGCGACCTGCCCAGGGTGTACCCTGCCTCTTGCCCTATGACACCTGGAAGAGGCTCTAGCAGCCCTGTAACCCTACGCTGGAAAATCAGTTTAAGAAAATTGATGGAGTTTACTGCACCATACCTTAATAACTAAGCAAATATTTTTCTTTTTTACTGTTTTCCTGTGTCTTAAATAATCTTTAAATTATGTACAGCTGACCTTATAGAGGAATTTTACAAATAAACTTGCCGCCTCTACTCTCGTGCCAGAAATCTTTCTGCTGTTGTCCTACTGAAGCTTCAAATGTAAAAATAAATACATTTCATATTCATATTCATTATCGATATTTCCTTTGTTGCTGCCAAACACGTTAATAAAGGGTAGGCCCAAAGCAGCAGAGCCACATGTCATATTGGCTCCCGTGCAATTTATCCATTGTGATATGGCAGCCATTCATCTTTTAAATGCTCTCTCATGATTTCCTTTGTGCATGCAGAGCTGGAGGTGACCTTGAAAAGCGACCATGTGGCGTATTCTGATGATAATTTATTCTCACATACAAGAAACTGTCTCGCTAACATGCTTTTCTTCATGCTTTGTGCCATCTACACTCACTGGAAACTTTCATAGCAGCGGCAAATGTAATCGTGTTTAAAAGAATCCTTCACAGGATTTATAGGCCCGTGCAAATTTTGAGATACGCACATATTTTCTTGAAGATTTTAGCATGATTCAGAGTAAAACTCACCCCTTTTGTGACCCAAATACAGGTCTTATTTCAGCATGTATATTCATAGCTGCTGAGCACAAACCTATAAACAAACCCATTTAAAAAGGTGCAATAAACCGGTTTACAAAGCAGCACTGTTCATGTTTTCCTGTAAATGCATCACAGGATCATATCCAGAGACTAAGTCTAAATCTGCAGCAGACTGATTTATTTCATCCATGAAAAGCACCACAATCACAGAAAATTAATCTAAGCTCCAATTTTAAAATATAAGACATGCAAATGACTTTTGTCTCAGTTTTCACTGTCCTTAATATTTCACTTGAGGGTGTGACAAAAATAGTAACACAGTCATTGTCCCAGCAGTCGGGTCAGTTATCAAGCTCTTTTTTTGGAAGCCCTCCTTACAGGGCTTTGACTGACACACACCCGCACACACACACAGATGTGGCACACTCCGTTTTAATGCATATTAATGAAGTTAAACGGCCCGCTACAGAGAGGAGACAATGGAGCAGAGGAAGGCTGGTTGTGAGCACAAAGCCGTGGGCTCAGGGGAAGCAGAACAGGTGCAGCTTCATGCGGAAGTGACGGGTTCACCAGTGAAGGATGGACTCTGCTGAAGCACAAGATGATTATTTTTATTCATTTATTTATTATTAAAAGGTCACTGTTGTTGAGGCGTTACATCACTATGTCCTGGACCTTTTGAATTTTCTGTTAATTTTTTGTTTCACTAGGTGGCACTCTTTTTTTTTTTTTGTCTCTTCAGCCACTGATGTACTCCTACTCATTCAAACTAGAAAGTTATCGCTGTTGAAGCTGTATAAGGCATTGTGACAAAATGAACTTTTGGGATTTTTAGTCTAAGGAACAAACATTAAAACAGTTCTCATATGTGCACACAGGAGGAGGCTTTGGTTCTTGTAGTCGTCCCGCTGTCCACACTGCCGATTATAAGACTCATTCATGATGTGATTCCAATATGGGATGAGACTCTTCATTATCTAGTATTGAGGGCAATGACTATCAACTTTAATTAGTTTGTGACCCCCTGGCAAAAACCAAAACAAAAAAACCAAAAAAACCCAGCAACCAAACAAAAAACCATCTTTGACTTTTCCTTTTCAGACTGTTTTATGTGGATATTAAGAGACCTCGATTCACAAGACAAAGCAAAGATAAAAACAACAGAAGTAAAATCCATCATCTTATTTAATGTCATCAAAAGTGCAAATGACCACTGATGGAAAATCTGAACTCCTGCCACTTTTCTGCCCAATTATCCACAAATCATTCCACAATTTCAAACAAAAAACTCAATTTATGAGTCAGGGTGAGCACCACTGAGCCTGCAAATAAACTTGCTTAATGTTTTCTGTGGCTGTGGAGGACTTAAGTCTGAGAAAATAACCCAGATAAACATTACAAATTTGCTCTTTAGGAATGACAATACAAGTATGTATCATTCAGGCAATTTGTCCACTGGTGTGACACAGACCACCTAATATTAAATGTGAAACAGATCAGAAACATCATTCAAATTGTTTTCGACCGGTCTGGAGTGAAAGAGCCGGAGAGAATCATTGGTGATCCATCCCACAGTCTGCTCTCTCAGTATGAGCTGCTCCCTTCAGGAGGATGGTACAGAGTTCAGCAGTGCAAAATGAATTTGTTTAATACCTTCTTTCATCCTCTATCAAGTAAAAAATTTAAACAGCAGTTTAAGTTGAGGATGCAAAGAGTGCACTGCAGTTCAAATCCACTCTGAGTGAGGCCTCTTCGTTGTATCGATCTAAATCGGGGTTTTATGAGCTTAGCACAAACCAATATTTGGTCCAAAACTATGCAAAGCATTTTATAACAGTCTAATCTTATTAATTTTACTCTTATTGAAAGCAAATGTTAAACTCAGAAATAAAAACCTGTCACATCCCAACTGTAAATTCAATAGAGTAACAGCTGATTTTTTTTTTTTATCCCAACCAACGGGGTAGATTACTTTCTTTTAACACAAAGACATTTCAGTGCTAATCGTTATATGATGGGAGGGGAAATGATTTCCCAGCTCAGTCACTCCCTGCTCTGTAAACCCTCCTATGGGGCCACAGAAAAAATCAACTTGAACCAAACCACGCCCCCATGTTTTATTCTGGGTAACTTATCAGCGCCTGCAAGCTCAATGCTCTGCAAAGTAGACCCAGCAGGAGGAGAAAGAGGAACCCATGCTGACAGACATTCAGTCCAAAACGCCTTTTCACTCGTGTGGACGTTAAACTCAGCAGCTCTGACAGGATGGATTTCCTAGACCGCGGTTACCTGGAAGCGCGGTCTCCGTATGATTACACCTTTAATTTTTGGAATGACTACCTCGGGCTGTCGACACTTGTCGCCAATAATAAGATCAACAGTCCGTCCTGCAGCCCCAACTCTATAACCGAGTCTCTTAAAGCGACTTTGGGGCTGGAGGATGATTCCCCCGTTTGCTCCTGCGTAATTGGGCACGCCAGGGAAAACGACGGACCCTTGGACTGCTACTGCGCGGCCCCGGGCTCCCCGCCAATCTCCATCTATGATCTCAAGGAGCGCATCTCGCTTCTCAGGCCATACGAACACCTCGCTGGTGATTCGCAGCTGGGGAACAGAGATTCACCCTCGTACAGGGGAAGCTTCGCTGGCTTCGACCTGCTCACTATGGAGCGAAGACGCAAACAGACTCAGAGGGGCAAACCGGAGCCAAAAGTGTGCGTCTTTTGTCGGAATAACGGCGCACCCGAGGAGGTTTACGGCACTCATATCCTGAAGACAGCGGACGGTAGAGTCCTTTGCCCCATCCTCCGGGCATACACTTGCCCCCTCTGCAGTGCCAACGGTGACAATGCGCACACCATCAAGTACTGCCCGCTTTCTAAAGACCAGCCGAGCCAGAGAGTGGCAAAGGGAGGCAGAGCGATTGGCAAACGGCTGAAAATCTTCTAAGCGAGCAGATGAAGTTTGAGTTGCGCTGTCTGAAATTACTAATGTGTATGGCAGTAATTTTGCTCTATTTCACGCACAAGACAAGTCTGGAAAAAAAAGATTTGAAGAAAATAAGATTTTTTTTGTATGTCACTGCTTCATTTCTAATGATTCTGTCTCTGCTGTAACTGTGGGCACATAGTTTACACTTGGACGCACTGCGCGTAATATAACCCCAGCACTCTTAAGGACTTGGTGATTTAAAAAAAAAAAGAACCAAAGTACTGTACAGATCGACCTGTGAATGACCGCCTTCATGCTATAATCAGAAGTTGCTGTGTTTCAAGTAATGCAGTGCCAGTGCAAACAGCCCAGAGTGTGCCAGCATGGCTGCTCTGGGTTCATGACTTGCCAACATAAATGAATATGCAGCACTCCTGATCTGAGGTGAATGTTTAGTCCCGTAGTCCATTGGCCCATGGATGTAAGAAGTGTGCCAGGCCGTGCAAGATGCAAGCTCTGCTTCTTTATATCCTGCACATTTTGTCCTGAGAGATAAATGTTTTCTACCAAAGGAATACACTTTTGTATTGCAACTTAGCCTAAAGGTAAATTTCTGTATTGTTTATACGTCGCTGATGTCTGATATTCTTTATGTAACTTCGTGTAGATAAGCATCTTACAGATTTCAACTGAATGTAAAAACACTGGAGGGGAGATCTGACTCGCCTTCCAGCTACAAACACCGCAGGTCGCTCCACGCTCCTTCATTTCTGTCCCATAGTTCAAAAACACACGCTGACTTGTTTTTCGCGTGGAAATGTGCACCTACGATTCTTGTAAATGTATAAACGATTTTAGCAATGAAAAGCCTGACATTCCAAAGTCTCTGTCAACTAAAATGTTTTATGTACTTATTTTTACTTTATGTACCACTGGGAAATATATTGGCTGTAAATGACCTCTGAATAAACATGTAATTTGCAGTTTTCTTTGACTATATGAGACTCGAGCTTACATGATCCGTGAGTCACTCACTTGATTATGGTGGCTGCAGGTAGCGGCTGCAGCAGATGATGACAACATCATCTTAAGTTGTCAGAGATATCTGGGAAAAAATGAATGTTTTCACAACCACGGAACCATCTGCAGTTGTCACACTGACAAGCAATGCAACGGTGCCACCTAGTGCTCAAAGCCTGAAATGTCCATATCACAACAGGGTTTTTAAAAGTTTTCACTAAATGGATACAGCTGTGTGATGTATTGCAAACCTATGCAAAAGTGAGTCATGCATTTTTTTTCTTTTTGGATTTATGATGATTTTCTATGCACATCTTTTAAAGTCATTCCATGTTCATTATGGAATAAGTACTACAAATAATCAGGCAGTCGCACCAAATCTCTCTGATCACACTCAGACTAAGGGGAGGATATCCATCCATTTTCTTCCACCAATCCTTTCCAGGGTCACGGGGGTGGGGAGCCTATCCCAGCTGCCAGAGCAGAGGCAGGGTACACCCTTAGTTTGCCAGCCTGTCGCAGGGTTAAGGGGAGAATATTATTGTGCTTTTCATTTCTGCCAAGGAAGTTATGTGATTGGCTCAGTTTGTCTGCCTGTGCATCTTTTTGTTAGCAGGATTTGTCAAAAAGATGAAGGATAGATTTGTATGAAACTTTTGAGTTTGGATCCAGGAATTTTTGAAAGGATTATTTCCTGTTGTGTGATAGAATAAAATTGGATGTTCTGTAGAATTTCTTCAGTTAAACTGAAATAAGAAAAATTGAAAGACACTGTATTGATGTTCTCAAGAAAATATATCCAACTAATGAATCCAGGGACTCGTGTGGTGTGGAGGGAATTTTCAGCAGTTTAGGACTTTTGCTTGTCGGTTAAGTGACAACTTTAAATATGTAATTCTAAAATAATCAGTCGATTGTATTGATCTTTACCTCCACCTTATCAGCACTGATAAAAAACAAACAAACATACATATCATGGTTGAGGAAGCTGATAATATCATTGACTATCCCAGCGACCAATGACAGGACAAAAGCAGCAAAAGGAGTTCAGTCATCATGAAAAGATTTACTTTTTAAACCCTGATGTCACGATTACTCACAGACCTTTAAGCAAAGAACTGCAGCTGGTAGGTATCTGACAGAAACCCCAAAGCTTTCTGTAATAACTGTAGCATATTTTAAGAAAAATATCACCAATGACATTTTTAATGTATAATTTTATTTTTACAAATCAATTTGATCATATACTGAAAATCCAAACTGTCTTTAACATGAGCAGGAATCATAAGCTTTCACTGGATCCGCTTGATGTCTCTTTTTAAGCAAATCTTAAGGCTGATTAGGCATAAACTCTGTGTCATCTCTGAATGTTAAACAGCAGGAGGGTTTTTGTGTGTCAGCAGATACAGATGCTGTAGCACCTTCTTCTTCAGTGGCATCTCCCACGCACGCCGTCAGAGCCGGGACGGCTGAAGAACATCCGTGACTCATCAATTTGTGATCTAATTAGATCAGATACGTCTGAAGAGATTCTGGAAACGGTAGCAGTATAAGGACACTATAGAAGAGTGTGTATCTACCAAAGGTCATTCAAAGTAAAGCAGATGGCAGTTAAGTAAGAAGACAATCTAGAGGAAAAGCTGATAAATCATTTTTTGTTAAACATCTCAAAAAGCAGTAAACCAGCAATGACTCGTATTATTTTGATAAATGTAGCAGGCGCACATCTACCATAGATCCTTGTATTGTAATCTGTATATTAACCTCTATAATAATTAATACATATTGTTCCCTGGACCATTAAATGCTTTAAAAGCCTGGCTGTTAATGCCTGCTGGTATATGCCCCCTTATTCTCTGACTGGGTTGAGGAGAAGTCTTTGTTTCATATGTTCCATTGCATTTCATATGTTTGAAATGCAATGGAGCCTCCACTGGCAGCATAAAGTAAAGTAAAATACCTTTGGGTCTGTAATGAGGGACAACAGTAATTGATTTCAATGCCATTTTGGGAGCAGATTAAATAATCCACCCTACCACACCTTTACTGCCTGCCGGGGCTGAGAGAGAATCTCAAAACCAAGCTGCTCTGTCTTCACTGCAGCAGTCTGCTATTGGCCTGGTGAGCGCTGACAGCACTGATGTTTCTCTGTGGTGGTGGGGGGAGCAACCTGACTCTATAAAAGCTCCGGATCTGCAGCATCACTGAACTGGTGCAGTGCAAAACGCTCGCTCACCCACACCGATGGTGTGCAGAACAAGGGGGACATAAAAAAAAAAAACCTTCTGAAACTAAAACATACATTTCCTTTTCTTATCAAACAAACAAAAAATCCACAACAAAAAGTCATCATGAGCTACGATTCTTTCTACTCCATTCGCCGCCCTTGGGACAGCTACAAAGGCTCCCGAACCACCACCAAATCTTCCATGTCTTCCTCTTTCTACTCTTCTTCACGAGCTCCTCCATCTGGGAAGAGGATCCTAAGAATGTCCTCCTCTTCCCTCCCAGATGGATCTCAAAGGATGGACCTGGCTCAGGCCAGCTCTCTAAACACAGAGCTGCTGGGCCTACGCTCACAGGAGAGGGCACAGCTTGTGGACCTGAATGACCGATTCGCCACCTACATCGAGAAGGTAAGGCACCTGGAGCTGCAGAACCGAGCCCTGCTGGCTGAGCTAGATGCACTAAAGAGGCGGCAGAACGACCCATCGCGTCTGCAAGGACTCTATGAAGGGGAGGCGCGGAGTTTGAGGGCCATGATCGACTCAGAGAACGGGGAGAAGATGAGGATGGAGGCGGAGAGGGACTACCTGCGTGATGTGTATGAGCAGATGAAGGAGCGCTATGAGGAGGAGGCGAGGCGGCGTATGGATGCTGAGGAGGCCCTGCAGAGGGCCAAAGAGGAGGCGAGCAGAGCTGTGGTCTACAACTGTGATGCAGAAGCCACTGTGGCCTCCCTGTGTGATGAGATGGTGTTCCTGAAGAAGGTCTTTGCAGAGGAGCAAGCAGAGCTGCAGGCCCAGCTGCAGGTGGCTAACATCAGCATAGATGTGGAGGTGTCTCGGCCTGACCTGTCCACCGCGCTGCGAGACATCCGGGCTCAATATGAGCGGCTGGCACACAAGAACATGCAGGCCGCTGAGGAGTGGTACCAGAGCAAGTTTGCGAGTGTGGCGGAGATGGCCAGCAAAAACAACGAGGCCGTACACGCCATCCGGGAGGAGACCATGGAGTACCGGAGACTGCTTCAGTCCCGCTCCTCGGAGATTGAGGCCCTTCGGAATGTCATCGACTCCCTGAATAAACAACTGGAGGATCTGGAAGAAACGCAGGCGAAGGAGGTTGCAAAGTACCAGGTGAGGCAAAGAACCAGGGAATTAGGGACAATTGGATTTTGGCCTGCACAGGGGGAATGTTGCTTGCTGCCAGCCTTATTCTCCAATATGCATTTTAGTTTCATCTTCCTTTGGTTATTTTTAGAGCCTTTCTTCTGAGACAGTGCAACAGAAAGATGGTGTTTATACTGTTACAGGGCCAACTAGTGCAGCTAAAATTAAAGGAGACTCTCAGAAAGCAGAGAAACTAAAAGAAAAGTTTCTTTCATCTACAAAATGACATGCACATGTATTCTTAGCAGCAACTAACCTTCCTCATGCTCTGCTGCTCAGCAGGAAATAATGGCAGGCTCACAGCACAGGTGAAAACCTGCAAGGTTAAAGTCGGAATAAAATGGGAGAGCACGTCAAAGCTGCAAACACACACAAAGCACAAAAGCTCTTGTTTATCATTTCCCAGTTTTAAACAAATTTTTAGTAACTGTGACATTTGAACTGAACTGTTTGTTTCTTTTTTTTTTGGTTTCATAGATGAGGATAAGTGAACTGGAGCGGGACATTGCTGAAGCTAAGCAGGAGATGGCGCGCTACCTGAGAGAGTATCAAGACCTTCTCAATGTGAAGATGGCCCTTGACATTGAAATTGCAGCGTACAGGTGAGACACAGGCTCAAGTACACCGACAGTGTTTGTCTTAATATTGCTTTTTTTCCCCCTTACTTCAACTACGTACATATTCGGACCTAAACAGTAATGGTCTGTCCTCCTTTACTTCACAGGAAACTCCTGGAGGGGGAGGAGATTCGTCTGGCGTACCCTTCCCTTCCTGCTCTAAATTAAAAACCTAAATCCCACCAATACGGGCATAAATCTCAATTCTCCCTTCCCGTTCATCTTTGAACTGAACATCCTGAGAATCCCTCCAAAACATGACCTCTCCCTTCCTCATTTCTTTAACCCTTTTCCTCTCTTTCCCCACAAAATTCATTTAATCTTTCCAAAACCAAACAGCAAACGGAAGCTCATCTTTCTCAAGACCGCTGTGCCCTTGTGCTAAACAAGAGGTCCACCAGAAGTCCCCCTTCTTCTACACACATTGACACCACACATCAGATAGAAGGCAAACTGCAAAGGGCAGAGTGACTGCACTGCATTAGTTACATAGACGTGCCGGACAACAACGTTGTTTTGGGGGAGTTCCTCTCTGCCAGACACGTATGAACTCCAAGAGGTAGAGTTAACCATTTGACCCTTTCTGAACCCTCACTGTGCAAACACCTGACCAATTGTTTGTGAATGAGGATTAAAAAACCCCCAAAAACTCCTACAACTCTCAATGCTTGGATTTCATCTGTGTTTGAGCCGACTTTCCACAAGGAACTCTTCCAACCAATTAATGTCCCGCATCCCTGGTTTTGTAGTAGTAGTAGTCGTAGTAGTCAGTGAACCAGTAACCTTAAAAATTTATTTTCATTGCGTTAGAGACTCATTTGTGTCCTTTTTAGTTCGTCTTCCTCTGCATTGACGTCTACGAGCTGTAAGCAGCAAATCAGAGTGAATTTGGGTCTTCCTACATTTCAATAAATCCCTTCTGGACATTTAAATGCTGTGGAAGACTAATTGTTACTGGTTCCTCCTTATGATCATGCAGTGTGTCTCTGAGCCTATCTACATTAAATTTATTTTAACCTGTAAGTTCATTCACAGCTAAACATTGAAACTGAAAGATAATTGCAGGAGCTCCTTGTTGTGTGTCTGCTGATCGTAGATCTACACGGTGCTTTACATCTGTGAAAGTCTGCACCGTTACACTTGGTGTACCTGTAACAGCCGGCAACAAGCTGAATAAACATATAACACACCTGCAGCACGTTTCAGATTTTATGGCTTCATTTCACACCTATAAGGATATTTAGGACTTGAAAAGCTGAGGCACACACTCATAAATCAATTAGAGTCTCAGTTTAGCCCAGGTGCAAGTTAATATGCTTATTTGTTCAGAGGGTAACTTAGCAGTTGAGTGGCACCTTTTAATGTCCAAAACAGATTTTAAAACAGGCTAAAACTCATATATTGTTTGGGCACTGTGGCTGAAGTGTTAAGACCATTTCAAAGACATTTCACTTTGTGGAATTTTACTCTGGTCACAATCAGTAAGACTAATCAGTTCACAGCAATTTACTGAGCTAAACATCATTCATTAGTGACAGAAATGTGCCCAATATAATGCCTCATTTAGTTTTCGTAAAATATTAATGACATACTGGGAAACTGAAAAGACTTAAATTAAGGTTATCAGTTTTAAAGAAACCAAACAGAAACTGCAACTACCATTTGTTACCTGAGACCAGGTGTGTTTTTTTTAGCCCACATTCTGCCAAAGTTCTCTTTCCTTACAGCTCTCAGTGTCACCCACCAACACACAGCGCACTGCACCATTTCCCATTCTTCCACGTTCCCGGCAAGTCGGCCGTAGCTGCAATGTGCTGATATATTGCCTCAGCAGGATCATCAGTCAGCAGGATGTCACCAGGCTTCCTGCTGCTAAACTCTGAAAAGGCCACAATACGCAAAGTTTTTAAAAATGCAGCAAAACCTGTGAGTGGGCCTCTATAACTTAAGTATCTGTTTATAACATTATAACATTTCATGCACTTCACTAGGTGAACCAAAACAAACAATTTTAAAGTGCAAGAATCAGAGAGGAGGAACATCACACAGCCAGTATTTAACTTTATCATCTGTTTCTGTCTGAAGAGGAATTCAGTGGCAGGGTGTACAGAAGTGACTACCATCATATCATGAAGACAGCGTGTGTACCAATAATACACATTTGAGCCTGCATCTCTTCCTGGGCTCTGATTATGTGTATAATGGTTTAAATGGCTTCTCCTCTGCTGAAATGTTTGCTGGGGAATAAAGTATACTGGCTCGGAAATATCTAGGTCTGATATCGTTTTTCACTTCAAGCAATTTTACATTTTCATTCAACTATTTAAATGTAACAAGCTGGTGGTCTATTATGAGACACAGAGAGAAAACATTTAAAAGGAAGCTAAACTTACAAAATGTGAAATTAATACAAATGAATAAAGTAATATAAAAAATTTTCATAGATGGCAGTTAGCTATCTAGACAACTGACAATAGCTTATTTTGTACCTAAATAATTTACTCTACAGTAATATATACGCTGTAGTACAATATTACAAGTGTAAACGAGACTTTGCCGGTGAAAACTCCTCGCATCTTGTATACCTCCATAAAGAGAAGTCCCTGCTACCAACACCTTTCTCTGACCTCCAGGTGTCAGCAAACTGTGCGCAACTCGGTCTTTGCTAATCACTTCCGCTGGTCACAGGGTAACAAAATGGCTGCCGTGTTATGTCGATAACATTTACACCTCAATGTTAACCCAGACCGCAGGTGCTTTTTATTAAACGTTACATTTAGCCACTAGGAATCGCCGCCTGTTACCACATTTCGACGCTGACATGTTCCAGGTGATCGGCGGGAGGAGCGTCCCGGCGGCCCGGCTCTTAGCGCCCAGGAGCGCCGTGCTCGTGGAGGCTGTCCGGGGCCGAAAGTCGCGCACCGATCCGGTAGCCAAGTCCAAAGAGGGGCGAATTAAAGTGCCTCCCCCCGTCGATCCAGTGGAGATGGTGGTTCTCAAGGAGAGATACACGGAATACCAGCTGATCATGAGTGCGCTCCGGTACGTGTAAACCGCTGGTTGTTTTCCCTAACAAATGATGTTGCAGCTTTTTAAACCATTTCTCCAACATTAATTTAAACACTTAATAATTAATGTTAGTTTCTTTGCAACATTAATTATTGCGTAATTACATAGTTCATTTTAAACCTCTTACACACCATTCTGTGACTAAGGCTGCTTCATAAACATAAAAACATAAATGCTTTGTGTGATGCTTGGCTTCAGCTGATTGTTCTCTTTTAAAGACTATAAATTGTATGTTTAGATTTGGAGTCGGCACACAGGTGTGATTGGAATAGTTAGTTTTCTCTGTGTTTGTCAGTTTGGAGTTTAAGGAGGAGGTTCTGCGAAAGAAGTACGAGGAGGAGACAGGCTCCCAGGCGGAGGAGAGAGTGAGGCAGGAGGCAGAGGAGCACCGTGCCCTGATGGCCTGGAACAATGAGGAGAACCTGCGCATGCTCAAAGCCAGGTGAGCAGACTAAATGAAAGCAGAATGACAAGAAATCTCCTTTTGTGTCTTATTTCCACATGTGGGATTTGCAGAATGGAATTTGTCTTATTCTAAAAGTGATTTGGATATCCTTTTAGAACCCTGAGGGTTCAGAAGGAAGCGGAGGAAGCTCAGCGTAAGAAGATCGAAGCTGCCATTCAGCGGGAACAGGAACAGCAAGAATTCATCAAAGAAAAAGAGAGGGAGATTTTGCAATTGCAGGTAGGGATTACTCCGAGCGTTGCTGCCTCTAATAACTGATCCTGATCCAGATCCACTGATGTAAACTGGTGTTTGCTTTCATCTTCTTACAGGAAGAAGTAAAGAACTTCATCACCATGGAGAACTTGGATCAGCGAATTGAGGAGGCACTGGACAATCCAAAGAATTACAACTTTGCCATTGACAAAGAAGGGAGAGTTGTCAAAAAGACAGCGCTGCAGTGAAACGACTGGCCGATCCGAGAGTGGAAGGACGACGCACAGCACGTCATTCTGTTGTGGTCTGGACTGTGATCCGGCCTCAGTGTTCTAACTCACTTTGGAGTTTAAGACCTTGAAACTGAAAAACGATTTTGAAATTTCCAGTGTGGCATGAGAAAGCCTGCTCACGCACAGACCTGACAGTGTCACCGTGAGGTCACACAGCCTTTATTTTCCTTTTGTCTCCTTTATGTCACGTACCATCACCACCACATGTAAATCATTACTGGCATTTATCTTGATTTGTAGAGTAAATTAATGTAAACAGTGTTGAAGCTTTTTGAACAGTTTAGGATAAAAATTACAAAAGAACTGGACTTCATTTTTCTTATTCGTTTTGGAGGCTAAGGACAGCTACGCCTACATGGTCAGTATCTGGTTATGTCGGCTACATGATGATAACTGATCCATGGTTTTAGAATGCATTGTAGTTACCTTGACTGTGCATGACATTTCATCTGATCCCAATATGCAAATCAGTTAACATCACAGATCTGAGGAAGTAAAGTTGCTATTAGGACTCTGTTGTTTTTAATCAAAGAGTTAAAAATTTCAGTAAAATGTATACATTAAAATAAGTTAAAGCAGTCATTGGCTGTACTGTATGTGAACTTATTGTGCTAATGTGCATACTGACACCCTAAATGAGTACTTTAACTTTTGGGATTTTGTATATTTTAATGCATGTACTTTTGTACTCCACTGATTTCAAAGACATTTAGTTGTATTTCAGCAAGGTGAGCTTGTTACTTTTATTTCTTGAGTACATGCAGTATTCCCCCACTGGTGTAAGAAGTTTGGTGATGGATACATTTGCAACTACTACGATTTAATCACATTTAATTTTCCAACCTCTAAATTGTCTCTCAGTTTGTTCTGTCATGCACTGTGCCATAACCTGATAAATGATGTGGGTACAGTGATTTCCAAAACTGAATGACAGCTGCTTGGAAATTGGAATTGCTTTTCATTTACAACATGGCATTAGATTGTGGGAATCTAGTCTCTAAAACACACTAAATAGATAATATTGAGGCTCACTTATTTTATACTTTCTGTTCAGAGCATGCGTAGATTGGCCTGAGAGAGAAGACATCATACCTACAAAATTTTAAAAATCTGCTTTAAAGGGTAGGTAGTGTGCTTGTCTATACACTATTACAGTGGTAGATGCTCATTAGGGGTGGGGGAAAAGAATCAATACAGCATAGTATTGCGATATTGTGTGTGGCTATATTGTATCGATACAGGAACACCAAATATCTATTTATCAATATTTTATTAAACATATTAAAATATTCTGGGAATACTAGCACCAAGAGGCTCATCTCATGCACCACCATACTGAGATAACGTTAGCCGAGCAAACTTACAGTAAATCGGCTCAACCAAAAAAAAATTCAACACTGGACACGCTTAGCTTGACAAAGCTGCCTCCTAATTCAGAACAAGTTAATGGCTCAGTCAAATAAAAATAGGACTGCAGCAGCAAGCTCCTTCCATCTCAGAAAAACAAACAAAAAAAACCCCCAATGTGTGGCTTCCTGGTGATTGCATTGAATTTTTTCACATTCTGTGACCGACTGCAATATGTGGCGACTAAATGTTTGCCCAGAGCTTGATGGTGTTGCACACTCATGACCACTTTTGATCACAGGGTGATTACACAGGTCACCTGATGGGAGGCAACCTTTCTGCAAACAGCTGCAGTCTGACTTGGACTAAGAGCAATCCCTCTCAGAGAGATTGTTAAAGGTTTTCAAATAATTGCTATCTCATTACCCTGCTCCCAGAGAGGGAACGGATATCGCTTTTGGTCTGTCTGTTTATTTCTTAACAATATTACAGCAAAACTACCAATCTAATTCATACCAAATTTGCACGAAAGACCCTTAGATCACCTGATTTAATCTTTGCCATAATTGTAAATATGATTTAAAAAATGGTGCCACCGTGGATGTTCAAATTCACACCATTAGATGCATCTACTAAAAATATTGGATGAGTTTTAATCTCGCTGACCTTGACCTCAAGGTAAAGGTCAAAGGAAAATTATAGGCATGGACAATAGGACCTATGTGTCATTCAGTGTTTGGACAGCGACACGTTTGTAAGATGGACAACATTCAAATCAGCTAAAACCTCTTCTGGGGACAGGATTTGTTGTTTATAAATGCAGACATATTGTCAGCATGTTGCCATCATTCTGCATGAGTCTTTGTCAATGAGCATAACTTGAGGGGACATGACTCAAATGGCTGCCAGCTGGTTGTATTCTGGTGTGAATTTCTTTTAAATTTGAACTTCTGTTTGTGTAGACAGCATCCGATATGTGATTTTCAATGATTTATCACAGTTACAGTGCCTTGCGAAAGTATTCAGCCCCCTTGAACTTTTCAACCTTTTGCCACATTTCAGGCTTCAAACATAAAGATAAAAAAAATTTGAATTTTTTGTGACGAATCAACAACAAGTGGGACACAATCGTGAAGTGGAATGAAATTTAGTGGATGTGTCAAACTTTTTTAACAAATAAAAAACTGAAAAGTGGGGCGTGCAATATTATTTGGCCCCCTTGAGTTAATACTTTGTAGCGCCACCTTTTGCTGCAATTACAGCTGCAAGTCTCTTGGGGTATGTCTCTATCAGTTTTGCCCATCGAGAGACTGAAATTCTTGCCCATTCTACCTTGCAAAACAGCTCGAGCTCAGTGAGGTTGGATGGAGAGCGTTTGTGAACAGCAGTCTTCAGCTCTTTCCACAGATTCTCCATTGGATTCAGGTCTGGACTTTGACTTGGCCATTCCAACACCTGGATACATTTATTTGTGAACCATTCCATTGTAGATTTGGCTTTATGTTTTGGATCATTGTCTTGTTGGAAGATAAATCTCCGTCCCAGTCTCAGGTCTCTTGCAGACTCCAACAGGTTTTCTTCCAGAATGGTCCTGTATTTGGCCCCATCCATCTTCCCATCAATTTTGACCATCTTCCCTGTCCCTGCTGACGAAAAGCAGGCCCAAACCATGATGCTGCCACCACCATGTTTGACAGTGGGGATGGTGTGTTCAGGGTGATGAGCTGTGTTGCTTTTACGCCAAACATATCGTTTTGCATTGTGGACAAACAGTTCGATTTTGGTTTCATCTGACCAGAGCACCTTCTTCCACATGTTTGGTGTGTCTCCCAGGTGGCTTGTGGCAAACTTTAAACTAGACTTTTTATGGATATCTTTGAGAAATGGCTTTCTTCTTGCCACTCTTCCATAAAGGCCAGATTCGTGCAGTGTACGACTGATTGTTGTCCTATGGACAGACTCTCCCACCTCAGCTGTAGATCTCTGCAGTTCATCCAGAGTGATCATGGGCCTCTTGGCTGCATCTCTGATCAGTCTCCTCCTTGTTTGAGATGAAAGTTTAGAGGGACTGCCGGGTCTTGGTAGATTTGCAGTGGTCTGATACTCCTTCCATTTCAATATGATTGCTTGCACAGTGCTCCTTGAGACGTTTAAAGCTTGGGAAATCTTTTTGTATCCAAATCCGGCTTTAAACTTCTCCACAACAGTATCTCGGCCCTGCCTGGTGTGTTCCTTGGTCTTCATGATGCTCTCTGCACTTGGAACAGAACCCTGAGACTATCACAGAGCAGGTGCATTTATACGGAGACTTGATTACACACAGGTGGATTCTATTTATCATCATCAGTCATTTGGGACAACATTGGATCATTCAGAGATCCTCACTGAACTTCTGGAGTGAGTTTGCTGCACTGAAAGTAAAGGGGCCGAATAATATTGCACGCCCCACTTTTCAGTTTTTTATTTGTTAAAAAAGTTTGACACATCCAATAAATTTCATTCCACTTCACGATTGTGTCCCACTTGTTGTTGATTCTTCACAAAGAAATTAAAATTTTATATCTTTATGTTTGAAGCCTGAAATGTGGCAAAAGGTTGAAAAGTTCAAGGGGGCCGAATACTTTCGCAAGGCACTGCATGCAATGCTTTCTAATAATACTGCCTAAGTATAACCGCATGTATAGTGTAAATAGAATTGGTCCTATTACAGTACCCTGTGGAACTCCATAATTAAACATAGTGTGTGAAGAAGACAAACAATTGGAGTCTATTGGATAAATATGATTCAAACCACACCAGTGCAGTACCTTTAATACCTATGGCATGCTCTAATCTCTGTAATTAAAATATTATGGTCAACAGTATCAACAGCTGCACTGATGCATAGCCAACTGATAAAGACAGATTGATCATATTTAAGACTGAAGCGCCAATTAATGGAAGGACTACATGTGTATGCACACACACAGCAGATAAAACAGCACAGGACAGAAGACGAGGGGGTTTTGCCACATATTCATTTTGGTGTATAAATGAATGCCTGTGGGTGACGAAAAAGAGTAGGGAACAGGAAGTTATTACATCACAATCTTGTCCTATAGTCTGTCACTTTAACCTGCAACCCTCTGGGTGGCGCCCAACTCTGTACAGTGGCCTTTCTGATTACTCAATAGAACATCAACCAGCTTATGTATGACAATGTGCCGCTGAACCGGTGTAGTCCTCTTCTGTTAGGCCAGGTGTGCAGGTAGATGAGATGATGATCACAGACAAAAACCTCAAGAGAAACTTGAGCAGCCTACAGCAGCTTAGGCAAGAAAAGGCCATCAATAACAAGAAATGTAAATCAAGGGTACACCTTTTATTATTTGGTAATAGCAATTTGAAAAACTAGAGAATTTTCCTTGTGATTAATTTGAATTTGTAGTCCTCATGCTGCATTCACAGAGTGTACAAAATGATGAGGATGTTATGCATCTATATCCACCCATCCCCTTTGAATAATTAAGCAATTGAGTATTTTTCTCTATTTTGTCACATTATAGAGACCATTAAGTCATTAAATAATAACATTTGGGGCTTCTTACAAATAACTGCATACTAGTTCTGCTAACTTAGCTGGTGCAATGTTGTGCACACAGTTGATGTGATTAATAAATGAGGGTAACAGGATTGTTCTGCTGCGGCAGGAAAGACTGAGATTAGCAGTGGACTGATTTGAACTCAGGGTTTAGCAGCACGCAACCGACAAACCGGTTTGAAAGCTCTGTCCCAGTCAACGCACCAGATTTTCTTTTAATTTAACCAAGCAATCAAACTCGTTTATAGTGCATCAGTCCTGCAGATCAGTTTGGTTATCAGCCAGATGTGTGTGTATGTGTGTGTGTTGGGGTGTCCTGGAAAATCTAGGGATTGTCTGTCTTTATAAAATAAGTTTAGGCTAACAGACATCTTTTAAAACCCCAGATGTCCATCATATATTAAATCAAAATGATCTTTCATCATAATCTGAGTGTTTCTGGTTCTTTACCACTGCAGTAGGTCATTGTTGGATTTGTACAGCCAGCTGCTGGCTCAGTGGAAGAAACCAAAACAAAAGTGCTATTGTTCTGTTCATATCTTGGAGCAGCGGTGCAGATCGCCGCAAAATAATTGCGGGAAAAGTAAATATACCAGCGTGATACAACAGCAGAGAGCAGCTATTTCTGTAACAGCAAAGTATGTTCTTTTTTTTAATTCTTTTTTTCCCCGTGTGGATGAATCAGTCGCAGACTGTGTTTACAGGCACTGAAAGCTGCTGCTTTACAGTTTCAATAATGTGGCAGTGAATCATTTCTGGTCCAGTGAGACTCTCAGACTTTCTCTTTTATTTGGTGCAGCAGGTGTGATTACATCAAAGTACATACAGCAAATCTAAACTGTAACTGTAGCTTTTTAAAAAAAAATTTCCTTCGCCCAGGAATCTATCCCTGACAGATTATTAAAGTAAGCATGAACACTAAAGCTAAAGATGGCTTCAGACTGGTTCCAAAGAACTTAAAATACTTTTTTATCAAACCAGTATTTTTCTTTAGTATCTCAATATTGGCAATAAATACATTCACAAAATACTGTAAACATGAAGGCTGGTGTTATTATTCAAACAAGCTGTGTAAAACCATCTCTGTAAACAAGATGGCTCAAAGCTAAAAAAAAAAATCCCCTAAACTTTGAAGCTTTCTTTTATGGTCATAAAAAACAAAAGCACATCACTCATAGCTTTGAACAGAACAGTCTAGAGAAAAACAGAGAAATTACCACTTGAATATTCAGGTAAAATAATTCACATGTTCGCTGCTTCAACGACTACAAATCAGAGATGTGTGGTGGGGATCCATTTTAGCACCTGAAGACAAAAGGTTTGTGTCTTTCTGAATTAGTGAGGCGTATGTTTTTGTTTATTCAGCCCCCCCCCCTACTTTGGTGTCTATATTGCTGTGAAGTTACTAGCGATTAAGAAATCTTGTTATTCAGCTGTCCGGGATATTTCTCAAATCTCCTCTCTGCCTCCTCACTCAGTGCTGTCCCCTGTAGGGAGATAAAATAATTAAGAGATGGTCAAAGAGTCCGGTACAAGTACGTTTTAACACCATCATCAGGAGTCTTGCTGTTTCCAACTGCTTACCAATGTGGCAGTTATGGAACCAGATCCGATGGCCATCATATTTGCAGTTACATTTCATGGCATTGTTGGTGAAGTCGCTCTCAGCCACTTCATGATTTGGATTGATCACAACCTGAACAGAGGAGAAATATGAAAGAAACAATTCTTATTCTGCTGTTTTTACAGTCAGAAAAGCTCTATGCTCCAAAATAAATACCAAGCATATGAAAACGCAGAAGAAGAACACAGAACAATGACAAAGTCCAACCTGAGTATCCAAACAAAAACAAAACAAACTAGAAACAACTTTATTTTTGTCACATATATATATACATGCAGTGAAATTCAGTCTCTGCATTTAACCCATCACACATGGAGTATGTAGCACACACACAGCACAACGTGGAGCAGGGGCGGCTAGAAGTTTGCTCTAGACTGACTTCATGAGAACTTTCTTAAAGAAGCTGAAAATTTCTTCCTGTCTGTCCTTTAAAATAAACCCGATTCTCTAAAGATGGATGAGAGCAGACATGGCACTTGGCCAATGCTGCTCTAAAGATCTCATATTTAGAATTTTCATGTTCAAACGGGAAGGGGCCATCCCCAAACTGCTCCACAAAGTGACATGAAATTGTCCAAAATGTCTTGGTATGATTAAGGATTAAGACTTCCTTTTGTTGGAACTAAGGAGGAGAGCCCAACTCCTGGAAAACAACCCCACACCATAATCCCCCCTTCTTAAGGTCCCACCACAGCATTTCACTCAGGTGAGGTCTGGACTTTGACTGGGCCATTGCAACAACTTGACTCTTCTGCTTTTCAGCCATTCTGTTGTAGATTTGCTGCCATGCTTGGCATCAGTGTCTTGCTGCCTGACCCAATTTTGGCCAAGCCTTAGTTCTCAGACAGATGGCCTCACATTTTACTTTAGACAAGCAAAGATCCAAAAACTTATGATCAATTAATGTATCTGATTAGCAGCACCTGGCTGCTGCTCACCCACTTAATTCCTTTGGAAGCAGTAAAGGTGTACTTAGTTGTTCACAGGACTGTATTTTGTGATGCAGTATCTTACTTTGGTTGTTGCAGTTATGACAGTTACACTTGGCTTTTAATAGGTATGTGTGCAGTGGTGATGGGTTTGCTGACTTGGTGCTGAACTGAAGCTACAATATTCGCTTGATAAATTGAACCACAGGAACAGCTAAAGTACAATAAAAATAAAGCAATCAATCTGAACATAAGCATGTTTGGGGTTCTGTATTTCTATACACTGAATTACCAATAAATTCATTTCAATTTTATTTATATAGCGCCAAATCACAACAAACCCTACAAAAATCAGAGCGAAAACCCAACAGTCAAAATGACCCCACTCCACTTTAACCCTATGAAAGAGGTTCCACTAATTGAGCCCCACAGACTCACCTGCATAATGTAGTTTCCAGGTTTGACGTCTGTGATGTCAATCCACTGGCAGTCGATGTCATGACGGTACGAATCCCAGCAGCCCACGGTGATGCCCTGATCGCCAAAATTGGCGCACTCATACCGTTTAGAAATGCCTGAAGAGATGGATTCAGTGAGATGTGTGTGAACGACCAGCCGAGCATTGCAAAAATTCATCAACCATTGAATGTTCTGGCAAATTCAAAGCAAATCATTGAGACAAAAAAACAAAGCGCTTCAGGCTGACCCTCTTGGCAGTCGGTGTCCTCCAGACAGAAACTGGCTTTGTGTCCCTCTGCCACTTTGGTACCATTGGCATTCAGCAAATCATAGTGGGTAAATATATCCATGCTGTGGTAGTGGCTATATTTAATATAACAGGAAGAAAATGTAAAAATATATATAAGTATATATATTAAAAGTTTAAAAGCTTTGATCTACACAAATCATACACAATGACTCCACAATGACATTGAGATGAAATATATGATCATATCTGTTTAAATCTGAGAGTCTGATAATAAGATGACTTTACGGGAATTTCTGACATATTTGGCAGAATGATGAACACTAGTTAGATGATCATTCTTACACTGATGTTTTTAGTAGATATGTTAACTCCTCAAATGTATGACCTGTGAGCACTTACCCCCGAAGCCTAAATATTTAGTAAATAGTCAGTTCACACAAGTTATGTTGTTGCATAAACACAATTTGTCCTCTGTTGTTATTTGAGTAGCAGACATAAGCAGCCTTTCTAACTTCCTTTCTGCTGGTCTGAGCACATTTGCTCACAGACTAAACAAAAGCATAGAAGGGGCACTGGGGTTAAATGAAATTCTCACACATACAATATTCATGTCACGCTCTTGCCCTGTCCACTGAGACTCTGGAGTCAAACTCACTGAGGTTAGACTTACATCATTAAAACGGATTTTTGCTATTATCAAACCAAAAATAAAGAGATTAAGTAAATAATAATTATTTTGGGGTTTATTTCTATGCCTTAAAAATATCTAATCATTTAATCACATATGGATGTCACCTTTTTAAATTTTTTTTTATAAGAAACCTGGTTTCATCAAAAAAGGTGACATTACCCGTGACAGGCGTGCCAGACCCACGAGTGCCGTCCGGCCTTTGGCTTGAAGTCAGCCCGGCCAATGTTGTGGATCTGAGAGGAGAAGCGGAGCAGGCGCCGGTGTCCGTACGGCCAGTTGGCCTTGGCAGCCGATTTAGACAGGCAGTCCTCCTCTGCAGCGCAGTAGAGCATGTGCAGAGGGCGATCCTCGATGTAAACCGTCTCCTCAACCAGAGAGGCATTCAGGACGAGGTCGGAGGCCGCTGGATACAGAAGGAGGATCAGGACTGAGTTATATTGCTAGAGTATATTTGTATTTTAGTCTTTAGATTAATAGGTTCATGTTAAATTTTTTTAAAAATCTTTTCTCTGGGCTTTGTTTGTATTAAGGCTGCAGAGTTTCATTAGGTCAACAGAAGTTCACTCCTTATTTTTGCTGATTCACAGTAATATGAACAATCACGCTGCATCAAAAAGCTTTTATTTCTGTCACTCACTCTCTGAGCAGATGACTCCCGCTGCAAACTTTGCTGCCGCTTTCTGACAGCTGACAGTTTTGTGATGCTGGCACTGACTCAGAGCCATCTCGTTTCCCGTGCACTTCACGCCGCTCATCACCATGTCTGTCACATTACTGCTGTCCCAGTACCAGGTTTCCTTAAAGAGGGAGAGCAAACAGGCACACTTGCAAAGACAAACAAACACAGTGTGGCGTTCAGGACAAAAATCACAAACAGAGCTGCAGAGAGTTCAATGTGCTGTTACATTCTGAAAAGCAGATGTTCATGACTCACATTTGGCTCCTGAACGAGGACACAGTGTAACGCTGACTGTATGATCACTAGATGCTAAGTCTTTCTGCAGGGCTTCTCACCCTCAAGCCACTATGGACTAATCAAATCCTTCCCCTTAAATATAACAGCTATCAAAGCTGCAGAGTTTCCCCCCCCAATATGCAACAGACAGTCTTTGGTAAACGTGTCACTCTTTAGTGCTGAAAGTGGACATCTACCTCATTAGCTGTAAGGGACAATTTATTATCACAGCCTTCTAAGTGTGTACATATTTTTTGTTCACTTTCACGCAGTCGTTTTCCTACTTCAGCCAGTGTGGTAGCACATCTGACAGAAGCCAAAGAATAAAAAAGCCAGTCCTAGCCTGTATACTTTGCTCTGTGGGTGTAGAAATGAGTGCCTCGGCCTCTGCAACAGTGTCACTTTTGATTCTGGGATACTGACACCAAAGAGTTACATTTACTGCTGCAGTTAAAGATGAACTCCTTTGTATTTTGCTTGTGGTTTTCTGCTTAGTGTCGAGCTGTCATTAAAATTCTGGTGCACCAATAGCTTGAGCTGATATACCCCTTTGCATGAATATCATTTTTAAGCACAATTTGAACTAAACTGTTTACATCCAATCAGTAATACATTTTATATATAATATGTTCTAATTCTAATCAAGAGTTTTTAAAACATTTAAACTGTTACTGTTTCTGTGGTATGATTTAAGTCTTCATTCCTACTTACAGTGATGGCATGCATGGAGTAGCCGAGCCCTAGCTGCCTGCAAACCACCATGGCTTCCTTTGTGGTCCAGCCTGTGCTGCACACTGTGCCCCACTTGGACCCAACCTGAACCTCCACCCGGCCCTCATAACTGCTCCGGCCGCCCACTATCCGGATCTGCGGAGTTGTCCTGCTGGGAGTCAGTGAGGGGACACACTTCCTGTCCTATCTCTGAACTGCCGGAGCTAAACCTATCAGTGCTCATATCGAATCCTCCAGCAGTGGAAAGTGTGTTGTTGTTAGTCTTTTGTAGGTGAGGAAAACATCGATGTAGTTTCTACATGAGGTCACCACTTAACTGTGGTGCCGAGCGGTTATGAGCTGGATTAGAAACTTCACATGTGCAGAAGTGGTTTTTCCATACAGAGACAGAAACATCTACCCATATGGAAATGATAACATACTGTCATCCGTTATTGCATGCATGCTCAAATATATTCTACAAACATACATACCAGCCAAGTTGAGGTATAATCTATACAACTTGCACATGTTAACTAATGTGTGAGTAATGACTAAAAATGTTATATATTTGAGCATTTATGCACAAAATAAATAAATAAAAAGCCCTACACACTCAGTGGCCATTTCAAATATTACACTGATCTGTGTGTCTGTGCTGAACTGAGCTGTTCAGTTGCGGAGCCAGACACATGATTACGTGCCGATAAATACACCCCTGCAGCTGCTGCCAGAAAAGCTGGATCCAGTGTCTCAGGAACGGAAAACCAGCTGGAATTTTTCGAGGATGTCAGGAGTTTACTACACCGCAGACTTTAAGGTGACAGTCTTCGTGCGCCGAAGAAAATGGAAAGGCACACAAAATATAAAACAATATCTACGCAGCTAAAATATGTAGGTTCTACTTTAATCGGAAGAAAAACTATTACATGATAAAACATAGGTAAGAGTTTCTATGGATCATTAAAGGGTAATTTTTGATATAATGAAGAAAAAATAATAGACTAGTACCTAAAAGACAGTAACTATAGCTCAGTGGACCAACAGAAGACAGTATGATTGTATGATTTTAATGCTCAATCCACTGATTTCAGCTCTGCAGACCCCAGACTCATTACCAAGCTTCTGTCTATTTGAATCACTCAGCTCTTACATTCTTGTCTTCGAGTGAAGGTGAATGAACAGGCAATTTGTTCCCTTTAAAAACATCAAGACTTAAATACAAACTAAAATCAAATGCTACTGGCTGTACACGACAGTATTTTATATTTCCATATGTCATAAAGGCAACAATTTGCTCTGCTGCAGAATGTTGACCTTGGTTGTGTTAATAACCTACTTGCAGGCCCTGGTTGGCGTAGCCCAAGCCCAGCTGCCTGCAGGCCACCATGGCCTCCTTGGTGGTCCGAGTTCTCACCACAGATCAGACCCCAGCTCTGTGTCCCATTAGGGTCTGAGGTCAGCACCTCGACACGGCCCTCATAGCGGGTTCGTCCTCCTGTGATTCGGATCTGTGTGGGACCAACGGGGTTAGGAACCACAAAGCAAAGCCTAGATACACAAGGCCCGGGTTTTATAAAAACTCCACTGATGATGAGATTGAATTTTCTGGAGGTTTATTTTGATACATAGTATAGAGTACCAATCAAAAGTTCTGAGTGTGTCCAAACTTTTACTGGTACTGCATATTTTCTGGAGTTTTTATCCCGCTGTCTGTGTGTATCTACAGGAGCTACGGGGAGTATAATCTGGTAAAGTACATGGTGTAACTACCAGAAATACTCTGTATTAAGGAGAGGCCACTGCTGTCAGAAAAAAAAAGCTTATCTCCAACTGAACAATAAACTTTGATCTGCTTTTTCAGCAACTCAACAAGGAAACCAATGCAATGCAGACAAATCTAAAACTTTAACTGAGGGACAGACAGATGAACTTTTTTGTGACAGCAGTACAGAGTTATTGGTTGATAACAGATGTGAGATTGTCCTTACTGTAAGTTCTACATCTCACATTGTTGTGCTCAGAGAGAAGACTAAAGCAGCTTCTACTGACAGAAAGACAGTGGCAGAGAAGATGCTAAAAGAAACATGGCACTATTTAACCTGTTTCCTATCCCTCTGTACAGGATAGGACCATAGTCTAAATGTGACACACTCATTCAGCCTGTTTACAAAAGTAACCCTAAATGCTAATATTATAAATTCCATATAAAACAACAACAATTAGTCAGGTTAACAACTTTAAAATGAGACATTTTAGTAAGAAGGTCTGACCAAGTTCTCGAGGCCCATGTAAGGCACATTGCAGCGGATGGCAGCGTCCTCAGAGTGCTGGCAGTTCTCTGATGTGATGTTTTTAAAGGGGCAGTCCCAGACGGACTTCTCCTGGCCGAGGCACTTCACCTCATTCATGTAGATTGGACCCATTCCTGGACAAACAGACAGACGCATTGACAGGCAGCAGCTTAAGGAGGTAGCTTTGTCTAATCGGGAGATTTGAAATTTGCTTTGATAGTCAGCTACAAGTTAATCACAGCCAAAGCAGAATGACTGGACACATCCTAAATCTGTATCTAAGAAACTTTGAATGTGAAATACATTTAGAGCCTCTGAGTTATGGATATTATGACTAATATGGGAAACCTTATTTGAAAGCATTTTTGACAGATACTAAGTGTTTCATAAAGATTTTAATTGGTACAAGAACTTTATACTACATGTGGCAGCCACTGAGCCCGAATCCGGTTAAATCAGATTAGCTTGAATCTGATTAGAATAATCTGGGTCACTTTACAGCTGCTCAATCTGGTTTAGAAAAGCTGAGCCAATAAATAAATAATAAGAAACCCAAACAAACTAGCAGTGCAGACATCGTCCATGAGACCAAATCAAATAAGCAATCTTTGTTCTTTGAATTTTCTGGTGGTTATTGTAATATATTTGGCATGTTACAGTATTCAGAATTAAAAGGTATGTAAAGTAGACTCTTTCTGTGTGGCTTTCAGACTATACCGTGCTGAATAGTTTAGTTCTGGAAATGAATATCTCAGCTCATTTTATAATGTCGGTCAGCGCCACCCTGTTTGGTATTTACTCTCTAAATTCTCTCTCCATCACTGCAGTTCATCAGACCATGATGTGATTCTAATAAGTCATTTCTGTGAAAGGAATTCCTTCAGCAGCACTCGCTTCCGGCTTCAGTGACATTCAGGAATGTTTCTTGGACTCACTGAGCCAGGTGGTGGTCTGACATGAGGTCTGTTCCAGAGAGCTGACGAATCCTGAGCAGATCCAGAACAGCTCATCCGAATGAGAATGTGTGGTTTCAGAGTCAGATCCACCCTTTGCTTAACACACCAAGATGGCAACAGTGTACCCAGCAGTGGGGTCCACAGTGGGTTGCTATTGGTGAACTGTGGAGCTGTATGTGTGTGGGCAAACCCACACTGATTCCGCGCGGGCCCACAGCAGTTTTGCCATTTGAGGTCTCTATATAGGACCCATATTGAGTAGCCTGTGTGGGGCCCATAGCAGTTTTGCACTTTTGGGGCCCAAAGAAGGAACTCTGTAGGGACCCCACAGTGGGGTTGCCCACAGAAAACCCATGTGGGGTCCATGTATACTGGCCCATGTGGAGTCCACAGCAGTTTTGCCATTTTGGACACCCAAGAGGGAATTCTGCAGGCACCCAGCTGTGAGCCCCTCTTTGCTTAGTGTGGGCTGACCCATTGGAACCCATCTGGGTCCCACAGTGGGAGCCCCAGATAGGCTCTACATTTTACACTAGTAGCATTAAGCTTACAGAAAGAAGGCAGAGGCTTGCAAAATTATTGTAGAGCGGGTGCTACCAACATGACCTCTGACACAGGCAGGCTGAGAGAACGTCTGCTGTGTGTTATATTTTAAGGGTAAAGAATGATGATCAGATAAAAAAATTGTTATTTTAACAACTTAATTTCTCCTCAACATTGATCAAAGAAGCAAGTAAAGGACATCCCATGTCTGAAAGCTGTTTCAGTACGAGGTGACATCGGGATAGCAGCACAGATCCACAGAGCTGGAGTTTAGAAACAAACCCAGAGTTTGTGTTGCTTCTCTGCCTGGGATGGAAAATCTGGTGTCTCTCTCATCTCAGGGTTAATGAAGTCAGGGTTTTGACTAAACCTGCTTTCTGGAAGGTACGCTGCTTCCTCAGGCAGATTATATCATGAGTCTCCTCTGCAGTAGAAATCATAATGTACACAAACTACAGTAGACACCCCCACCCCTGTAAAAAGACTGCTTGTTTTTCCTTTGACAAGATCTCCAGACACTGTACCCAAATTCAACATACACCTTCATCGTACATTTGGTTACAAAATCAATAAAGGCCCCAAAATGAACTGTAATACATGCCATCTGTAGGTTTTTCTTTTTTTGGGGGGGGGATTACTCTCTGGGACACAACTCATTCACATCTTTTTTCTTGGCAGGAACAGTGATAACAGTGATAACAGTGTGTCCCATCTTCTAATTATGTTTTCACCACACCTGTGTCAGGTGCTTTCTGTATCAGGTTGCCACAAATGAATCCTTTTATCTACAAACAGCTGTGTGCAGCCATGATGTGTGTGGATGGGGCAAATGCACTGCCTTAAACAGCCTAACACAGGCACAATTTGTTCACAGAGAGATGAATTTCTTCACACACGTACGCAAAAACAGCTTCATTCAGGGCTCTCAGCCTTCAGTGAGGCACAGATTAGCTTTCCAGCCAAATCTGAAGAGTTTCCTACCAGCCAGGGAAATGGGTAAGAGCATGTGTCTGCATGTGACCACAGTGGACAAACTATAAAATGCAGAACAAGAACACGTTTAGCTAAAGAAAAATGATTAAAATCATTATTTAACAACACAACTCACCACAATCTAATTTTTTTTTAGATTATATTTCTATATTTCTGCAATGCACATTTCATCTTTAAGGCCATGCACTGTGTTTTAGAGCTTGGCAGAAAAAGTCATTTTCATCTTATGATTAAATTACTCATGTGGAGCCCAGGTGGCTCAGACACATGCCTGACTTATAAAAGACACATGTCACATGAAGTGATCCATAGACCAGCTGGGGAAAAAAGTTTTGTGTTCTAAAACTGCCTGAGTATGACCTAAGAATCACAAATACACATTAAAAAAGCTATTTAATGACTTATAAACTCTATGGGAGAATTAATGGATAAAACAGACCAAGAATGGGCCATTATTGTATTAGCTTCATCAGAAAATGAGCAGTACATTTATAACTCAATCTCTCATGTCTTTCATTCTTTCCGTTTTTCCTTTCTCCATGTGTAGCATTCCTTTACTTATTAAAAAGCTTCAAATGAGGAATCTGTGTAGGAATGTTAAGGGCAGATTATCAGTTCTGCAGGGCGAAGAGATGACCTGAGAGATTAGGAGGCCAGAGGCAGACAACTGGTGGCTGAAGTCCTCTTTGAGGACAGTTATAAGCACATCCTGCCTCAAGTAATGGGTTCAGAAATTTAATGCAAAAAACAGAATCCACTAGGCTTCAGTAATCAGTCTTATAAAATAGTGATTTTTTTTTAAAAATCTCTGCCAATATCAGTGAATAAATGACATCTTCAGCTGAGTTCGATATCTATAGGTGGAACCTAAGATACAGTATATACACTATATGAACGCTCCGTAACTTTACGTGGTCTGACACTTCATGGTTGAGTTGCTGTGGTTCCTGAATGTATGTACTTCACAACAAAACTGCTTAGAGTTAATTGCTGAATATCTAGGAGGGAAGAAATGTCACAAACTGACCTGCTGCAAAAGTGGCCTCCTATTACACTACCGCAATCAAGTTCAGTGAGCGCTTTAGGAGGACCCATTCAGCTCAAAATCGTGATCTGTTTATGTAATGAGCTATCACAATACCAGTATTTTTTGTCATTTATGATAATCACTCTTCACCTTGTCCCAGGCGGGCACCGGTCAGAGCCTCCTTGGCGCTGCCGAAGCCGAGCTCCCTGCAGACCACGCTGGCTGACTGCAGATTCCAGCGGTCATCGCACACTGTCCCCCATTCGTTATCTTTCAGCACCTCGACACGACCCTCGCCTACCCTGGCGCCTCCCTTCAGCCTCACGTTGCTCTAAACAGCAAAGAGACACACAATATTACTGAACCATGCCAGCAGGTGTCTACGATAATTTCACAAAAAAATGCTTTACCGAAATTTTTAATTTCTTTTTCAAACCGCTGTTTTGCATGAACAGTGGACCCGGCATGCAGCTAACGACAGCCGCTGTGCCGCCCGGGCAGGAGGACGTGGTGTTTGGCTTGTTGAATTCCAGCGGGCAGGCTGCCAGGTGGACCTCTGTACCCGTACATGCCACAGAGTGAAGGAGGAAGTAGTTCTTCTGACGTCTCCAAATACAGCCTGGAGGGAGATGAGGTGTAGGAAAAACACACATATGAAGATTATGAGTATCACTCAGGCTCAAAAAGAAGACACATTCTGGCAAATGGACATAGCTCTGTCTTGCTAAGAATTTGATGAAAAGGATGAATATGACTTTAAAGTCTCTATAATGCCATGCCAAAAACAAGTCACCAAGTGGTGACAGTGTAGGTGAGATCCATCTATGGGATTGGAGGTCTAGGTTCAGCATCATTATGTGCCCAACAACTAAGGTCTGCTGACTGCGTGAATATATATCGAATGACCAGGTTTTTCCTGATGGCATGGGCATATTCCAAGATGACAACACCAGTATTCATCAGGCTCAAACTGTGAAAGAGCGGTTCAGGGAACACCGCTGAGTTCAGACTTTAAGCCCACTGAGAACATGTGGGATCTTCTGGAGATGACTTTAAGTAGTCTGACTCTCCTCTCATTCACGCTGGGAGATCTTGGCTCAATGTTTCAGCACCAAACTGCTCCTTATAATCAAAACATCTTTGAACATTTTGCATAATACAGGTACATATCTGGTACATGCACATCTATGACATGAAAATTTCAATATTTAAACAAAACTTGCTGATTCTACTTTATGTTTTTTCATGTCAGTACGTGAGAGTCATTCTCTGTAAGTACTCACATGTGCGGGACAGGTGGGCATACTAGAGAGAATGAATCTGATTTAGATTAGTTTTTCAATTTTTGAAGAGGGGAAAATTCAGCATTTTTGGCTACTTTTTGGCTAATCTGACTGACTTCATTAGTATGTGTGTTGGTCTTTGCAGACAGCTTGAATTTCCCCACTTCATTCTCAGATTACCTTTTGCCAGGGCTGCTCTGTTTAGGCTTAGAGATAGCTTTAGCTTTGGATAACTTCCTGCAAGGTAAACACGGGTTAGACTTCACAGTTTGGAGAAGAAAGTGATGTGACAAAGTAACAAAGGCTACATGATGCATTAATTACAGGGGTTGGTCAATGAAACTGAAACACCTGGTTTTAGAACACAATAATTTATTAGTATGGTGTAGGGCCTCCTTTTGCAGCCAATACAGCATCAATTTGTCTTAGGAATGACATATACAAGTCCTGCACAGTGGTCAGGGGGATTTTAAGCCATTCTTCTTGCAGGATAGTGGCCAGGTCACGACGTGATGCTGGTGGAGGAAAACGTTTCCTGACTCGCTCCTCCAAAACACCCCAAAGTGGCTCAATAATATTTAGATCTGGTGACTGTGCAGGCCATGGGAGATGTTGAACTTCACTTTCATGTTCATCAAACCAATCTTTCACCAGTCTTGCTGTGTGTACTGGTGGATTGTCATCCTGATACACGGCACCGCCTTCAGGATACAATGTTTGAACCATTGGATGCACATGGTCTTCCAGAATGGTTTGGTAGTCCTTAGCAGTGACGCGCCCATCTAGCACAAGTATTGGGCCAAGGGAATGCCATGATATGGCAGCCCAAACCATCACTGATCCACCCCCCATGCTTCACTCTGGGCATGCAACAGTCTGGGTGGTACGCTTCTTTGGGGCTTCTCCACACGGTAACTCTCCCGGATGTGGGGAAAACAGTAAAGGTGGACTCATCAGAGAACAATACATGTTTCACATTGTCCACAGCCCAAGATTTGCGCTCCTTGCACCATTGAAACCGACGTTTGGCATTGGCACGAGTGACCAAAGGTTTGGCTATAGCAGCCCGGCCGTGTATATTGACCCTGTGGAGCTCCCGACGGACAGTTTTGGTGGAAACAGGAGAGTTGAGGTGCACATTTAATTCTGCCGTGATTTGGGAAGCCGTGGTTTTATGCTTTTTGGATACAATCTGGGTTAGCACCCAAACATCCCTTTCAGACAGCTTCCTCTTGCGTCCACAGTTAATCCTGTTGGATGTGGTTCGTCCTTCTTGGTGGTATGCTGACGTTACCCTGGATACCGTGGCTCTTCATACATCACAAAGACTTGCTGTCTTGGTCACAGATGCGCCAGCAAGATGTGCACCAACAATTTGTCCTCTTTTGAACTCTGGTGTGTCATCCATAATGTTGTGTGCATTGCAATATTTTGAGCAAAACTGTGCTCTTACCCTGCTAATTGAACCTTCACACTCTGCTCTTACTGGTGCAATGTGCAATTAATGAAGATTGGCCACCAGGCTGGTCCAATTTAGCCATGAAACCTCCAACACTAAAATGACAGGTGTTTCAGTTTCATTGTCCAACCCCTGTACATTAGCACAAATACCCTTTTCAGTAGGATGTGTCATACAGGTGGTATTTTTTTTCAACATATAGCAATAAAAGACTGTTTTTTTGGGGGGGGGGTATTGCACAGTAAAAATGTACAAAAGCCCCATAAATTAGTTGAACCAGGCACATCCTTCTCGGATGCACTGGAACAAACTTTAATTAAAAAAGAAATGAAAAAGAAATACAATAATATAACATTTCGGGCAGTTTGGACAGAGACCCGACATATTTAATCAGTGCTGACATGATTAGATACACTCTAAGGACAAAGGTATATGCACAGTTTTCCTTTCCTGTGTATACTTTTGGTGTCGGCCAGAAGTACAGTTTGTATGTCCATATATTTCAGGCTCAAAGTGTATCACATGCTTGACACAGTCACTGACTATGGTTAGTACAAACTCAGTGTGAACCTCAAGGTTTTTTTGGGCATTGCTTTATGTGTGGATGAGCAGCACATGAAGAACAGATGAGTCAGTGCCCTGGAGGTCTAATCATTAAGGGTCACATATAGTAAGAGACCGTGCATGCTCTGTGTTGATGGGTTTTGTCAACTGTCTCTCTTTAAATATCAAAGAATTTCTTACATATCCCAAAAGCTTTAAATGTCAACAACTGAATCAAATAGAATCTGCAAATTTTAATTGTACCATTTTAACCATAAAAAAAGGCCATCTCACTGTCGCTCTGTTGGAAACACAAACCTGAAAAGCCCTTGAGGCGCTCAAACATCATCCCACAAGTCAAGTGATAAATCCTGTTTGTCTGACCTCATCAAATCCAGAGAAATACAAAAAATAAAAAATAAAAACACCTGTTTATCTAAGATATATCTTTTCCAAATACTAATAAAAATAATCAGTTTAATGTTCAAACATGAATATCATCACAAACACACACACACCTTGGTGCATTTCAGTGAAGCATTTGTGGTGAGTAGTCCTCACGGCTTCCATGGGAATGAAGAGAGTAAACAGCAGCCAGGTGCTGCTAATCAAATGCACTCGATGAACTGATAATCAGCAAATGAGGTCATTTGCATAAAAGCTGAAGTTTGGATAGTTTTCCGGTCTGTAGCATTCAGGTGTGTGTTAACACAATCTTCCCAAGAGTGGATGTCCCAGCAAGGTCGGACCAGGCAGCGCTCAGAGGAATTGCAAAAAACACAAGAGCTACATCTCAGACTCCACAGGCCTCAGTTAACATGTTAAATGTTGAAGTCCATGAGAGCAGTTAGAAAAAGACTGAACAAGTATGGCTTGTTTGGAAGGCCTGCCAGGAGAAAGCTTCTTCTTTATAAAAAAGAACACAACAGCATGGCTTAGGTTTGCAAGATTACATCTGAACAGACCACAGGACTCACAAAACAATGTCATTTGGACAGATGAGACCAAAGTGGAGCTGTTTGGCCCTAATGCACAGCATCATGTTTGGCAAAAACCAAACACAGCACAAACACCTCATACCAGATGTCAAGCAGTGGTAGTGGTGGGGTGATGATTTGGGCTTGTTTTGCAGCCACAGGACCTGGCCAGTCATTAGGTCGACCATAAACTTCTCTGTAGGTCGACCATAAACTTCTCTGAATAACACAGTATTCTAGGTCAAAAGTCCAGATCTCAACCTGATTGAAGTGCTGTGCATAAACAAATGGCCAAACCTCAATGAACTGCAACACTTTAAAGAAGAGTGGGGCAAAATTCCTCCACAGTGATGTGAGAGATTGATAAGGTCATCCACAAAACAAATACTTCAAGTTACTGCTGTGAATCATAGGGTGCACTTTACTGCAGTTTATCCCCGACATTGCCAAAGGTATTCACTCACTCATCCAAATCGTTGAGTTCAGGTGTTCCAGTCACTTCCATGGCCACAGGTGTATAAACCAAGCACCTAGGCATGCAGACTGCTGCTACAAACAGTAGTGAAAGAATGGGTCGCTCTCAGGAGCTCAGTGAATTCCAGTGTGGCACCGTGATAGGATGCCACCTGTGCAACAAGTCCAGTCGTGAAATTTCCTCACTACTAAATATTCCACAGTCAGCTGTTAGTGTTACTATGACAAAGTGGAAGTGACTGGGAACGACAGCAACTCAGCCATGAAGTGGTAGGCCACATAAAAATCCCAGAGCGGGGTCAGTGGATGCTGAGGGTCATAGTGCGCAGAGGTCACCAACTTTCTGCAGAGTCAATCACTACAGACCTCCAAACTTCATGTGGCCTTCAGATCAGCTCAACAACAGTGTGTAGAGAGTTCATGGAATGGGTTTCTATGGTCGAGCAGCTGCATCCAAGTCTTACATTACCAAGCACAATGCAAAGTGTCAGATGCAGTGGTGTAAAGACTCTAGAGAAGTGGAGACCTGTTCTCTGGAGTGACAAATCACACTTCTTAGAATAGTTGAAGCTGTTTCAGCTGCACGGGGTGGGCCGACATCATATTAAACCCTATGGATTAGACTCAAGTTAATTTGTGTGTGAAGGCAATAGTATTATGTATGCTTGAAAATACAGTGCCCAGCTTTTTAAAGAATTTTATCTCTTCATCATCTGTTTGCAAAACATTTGGGATTTGGCACTGAATCCTACAAACAGGAAAAGTGAACATTAATGAATTCTGATCCTTTTGAGAGATTAATTGACTGGAAGACAACATGTGCCTTCACACCACGTGTATCGCTCCCTTCGCTGCAAAATTAAGGATAATTAAGGAGCAAAATTTTTACGTCAGGACACCAAAAAGCATCACGTAGCACACGCATAAACATGTGCTACTCATATACCGGTGAGTATTAGGAAGTCAGGCTCCAACAATTTGGCACTCAAAAACAGGATAAAACAAGCACTGTAAATGATTTGCAGATTCTATCAGATGCAGGTCAGTTTTTGTAATATGAACTCTGCAGTTGAATGTTTGTAACAACTTCAGTTTAAGAACCCAGGATAAAAAGTTAATGACCTCTTCTAAAACACATGCCAGAGTGAAGAACGGGATTTTCAGCTGTTGCATTAGATTAAAAAGTTCTAATGCATGACAACAAGTAGGCCACTGACAATGCACAGACCGACAACATCTGTATCGCTAAAATATTTATTATGTGTTCAGGTTTTAATACTGTGAAATGTCAATCATTTTTATTTGAAAAGCTTTGTGCTGATATAGAAAATATAACTTTTAAGTAACATGCTCCCAATTAGATGTCAGTCTCAGTCTGTTCTGTCAGTAGTCATGTTACAAACAGAAATGAGAAGAAAAGAAAACCGTCACACAGGGTACCACTGAGTTCTAAATAGAACATGCTGCACACAATATAATAATATTATATTAGAGAGAGGAGAAGGGACAACCTGCTCAGAGCAGGAGATAAGTGGTTATTTTCTAACCCCACTGGAAACCCACTACTAGAACTACAATAAACAAGAGTGCAGACAGAGGCGGGACGGTGGGTTTCTCGTGACAGTGTACCTTCCACCGGCTGAAACATTAACCTTTGGCCTGGAGACCTTCTCAGCTGCTCGCTTTTTCAGGTGTCTGTAACAGTGAGACAGCCAAATTCCATCACATGCAGGAAAGAAAATACATCCAAGCGCACAATTCAGCTGACTGCATACATTCACACAAACACACACGCAGGCTGTCGTTGGTCAGGGCACACATTTAGTTCAGGTAGTGAAGAGTTGATGGTGAGTAACATTTTTGACATTCTGTAAGTCGCCAACACATATGTATGATAACAGCTACAAGCTACTGTAGCCATTAAGAATTCAGCAGTGTGGTGGACATCACAACACAAAAGCTCAGACTGTTCACTTTCGATCTGCCACATGTGAAGCAGAGGGTTTAGAGAAGGGGTCTTAAACTCCCGGCCCGTGGGCCAGAAGTGGCCCACGCCCCCCTACTTCCGGCCCGTTAGTTGATGTAAAAAATATAATACAATAAAATCCAAATTTTTCCTTTCCCCTCCAATTGGAAAATAAAATTTTAAAAAAGTAACTCAAAGGGCCAAATTGTATTATATTTTGACATCAATTTGCAGGCCGGAAGTAGGGGGGCGTGGGCTGGAAGTGGCCCATGGCCCGGGAGTTTGAGACCCCTGCTTTAGAGTAAATAATAAAAAGAATTTGTGAATTATATAATGTAATTTATGGGATTGTTTTACTCCCTATAAATCAGTATCAGTAACTGAACGGTAGCACTGATTGAGTCAGCATCAAAGGAGGAGTTGGGGTGGAAATGGGTTGCAAAGCGTCTTGCACGGGTAGCAGAAACTGCAGACAGGGTGAAGCAGCTTAAATGGCACGTCCTAATTGAGATTTGCCACTTAGAAGAGTAGAAAGGTGTTAGCTAACAACCACTAATGTGAGTTGGCAATAAGAACAGATGCTATCAGGTTAGAGCGGAGACTGAGTTTTACTTTGCTGTCCATCTGAACTAATGCTCAATTATTGCATTAGCTTTGTTGCCATGTGACTTTATGACTACACACTACTCGAGGTATTTTTAAGTAGTGACATATGAGTAATCTATACTCATATAATATCGCCAGAAGATGAGCAAACTGACTCACTTCAAGTCCTTGTAGTCTGTTCATTTTCTTACCAACCAACACCTCCCCTCCCCCGTTTCTCTGACCCCAAAACTTTCCAAAGCCTCAGCCTTCACATGTCTGAGAGAAAACACACATTTCCCCTCGTACTACTGTGAACCGTCTGCAAGGGACGGATAAAACGTCCATGGATGGAGTGCAGCCAGGAATGTGTGCAGTCATTCTGGAGGGAATCACTGTTCTCATATAACACAGCAGGGTCTATTCCATCCAGAGTCTACATAGCTTTCAAATGAAAAGAAAACAGTGAATTTTGCTTTATATATGACTGTGGAAGTAAAAAAAAAAAAACCTGTTAGGGTTTTATTACAATCATAAGAACTCAACACTCCAGGTGCTAAATTTTCTGAGAAAAGGATCCACACTAAAAATACTCAATTAAGAAAAAATACAATAAAAAAATGACTACATTTGTGACCAAATATGGTACCTTTTTTTTCTGCCTATAATTGGATTGTGCTGAACAAACAAAAACATCCTCTGAATGAAGAAACAGAAGAGAACAATCATACAAATGCTGCAGCTCTCCTCAAACGAGCTGTGCTGCAGACAGCACATGCAGTGTTGGCAGGGAAAGTCTACACACATTCCCTGTCACAACCACAGTAAATAGCAGTCACTATAATGTCTGCTCTTTACTGTACACAGGTTAAGATCTCGCTTGAGGTTTGGTCAAAGTGTTGCCACTTTGCTTTATGCACTAAAACTGTGGGAATGTCGGAGAGGCTGCAGCAAAGTGAATGAGGGAATGAGCAAGTTACAGCCTTTTTTTATACAAGCAGCCAGCTTCCCACTGCTGGCACTGAGGAATAAACTTGGAGAAAGAAAGATAAGAAAGATCAAAAAGCCTGATATAATTTAATCCACTTTCATAGGATGTGCAGTTGCTTCTCCTTTTTCTTATCAGTTTACAGTTTGATATTTTAAGAACGACGCTTCTTTGCTTTGTTTCAGAGAGTTAAAGAAGATTTGTGATCGTTTTCTCCAGCTTGTAACAAACTGTCAGTTGCAGCTTTAGCCTCACAAACTGATGTGATTTGCTTACTTGTAGAAGTTTCTGTTGACCTTCCTCTCATGAGGGAACCCCAGCATGCCGCAGACCACACGGGTGTTTTTGACTGTCCAGCCTACATCGCAAATCTGTGCCCAGCCATCTTTGTATTTCACCTCCACCACACCTTCCGTGATGGGCAGCTTCTTTTTGGCCATGGCAACCACAGGCCTGAGTCGCACCTCCTCTACTTTTTTCTCATCAACTTGCGCCTGGCAGAACAGAAGAAGAAGGATCATGAGTTTATAAGTACATCAAATTCTCTTGGAAACTGAACTGAATTCTGTGGATGAAAGCTAAACTATTTATGAAAGTTCTCCTGCATGAGAGGAGCAGACTACACAGCGAGTCATGGCTGCAGCAGAGAGTATTTTCAGGTCTCGTGAGCTCGTGAGTGGTAAACGTGACTCTGATTGCCAGCGTTGCACTGACTCACTTCCGTTGTGGTTTATTTGGAAAAGAAAAATCTGGCTGTGGTCGCAGATTAAAGTCTGGATGCCACATTTGAGCAAGCCTCACTCACAGCAACAAACAGAGAGAGGGAAGATGGTTGTGTATCTGAAAAGCCACTTATTCTTATGAGCTTTCTTTTTTTTTTTTTAATGTAATCTTTCTGTGTAACAGAGACACGCCATCCAATCATTCAAGTTCAGGTCTGTGGGGACGAGTCACCAGACTAACCTTGCTCACCTTGGACCATTCAGTTAGGCAAACAACATCAAAGAGCACAAATGGAAGAGAGAGACCGGCTGGAATAAAGCTCAGCCAGCATCCCACCTATGAGCGTGTCCTTAGAGGCTCCCAGTTTGAAATCTTTATTCACTGAAGGAGGGAATGTTTTAACTTGGAGCTTGAAATTCATGCAGAAAGTTTTTGCATTCATGTTGAACAGTGAAATTAACCCACTCGACTTTCAAGTCTACTAGAACATCACAGCCAGGAGATTACTGCATTGCCTTTTAAGATTTTAGGTGGATTGCCCATCTGTAACAAACTGTAGCTGGTAAGTTTGTTACAATTTCACCTCAGGCGTAAGAACAGAGCTAATCAGAGCCATGTGTGGTAGCCACAGGTGGGGCTGCACAGAGGTGTTAAAATTTTTTCCATGTGTGTAACCCTTATCCGTTTATGAACAATAACAGCTTCTTAATCAACTCTGAAAATAACTTTGATCACCATAAAATGACTAGATCTCTCTGAAACATAGTCTTGTAACTTACATCAATAACATTTGAGTCCACGAAGCCAGGGATCCTCTCATCTTTGCAGACAACACCGGCATCTTCATCATGAGTGCAGTCACTGTTGCCCCAGCCGCGGGACTTGCAGAATTCGATGCTTTTCTCGCCTCCATTACACTGCACATTGTCCAGCCAGATTTTTCCTACACAGGTGACAGACTGTCAGGGATGCTCCACCACACTCCCAGGACTGGAAGTAGCACTGGGTTGTGACACTGGTGCTCTGGGAAAAATGGTTGCAGCTACTTCTTTGCAGCTACACTTACTGTAAAAAAGGTAGCTCAGTGCCTAAAAATGTCTAATATTATTAATAATGGTTTTGTTAAAGTGAAGGGGGAATCTATTTTATTCAAAACTTTGAGAAATTCACGATTTGTAAAGACTGGACACGGTGGCTTTGTGAGGTTGAGCTAAATGTTAACTGACTTCATCACTCATTCACAATGACAATGCTAACACTCATTTTAAACAGGGTGAAAACACAAATGGACTGTCACACAGTGTATTTAACCTTGGCCTTTGCCATATTTGGCGCTGTGGGTCCATCCTGTGGCCGAGACGAAGCCCAGCTGGCGGCAAAGTACGTGGGCGTTAGCTATCGTGAAGTCGTCATCACAGATGGTTCCCCACTCTCCCTTGTGGAACAGCTCTATCCGCCCCTCATTGTGTTTTCGAGGATATCCAGCCAGTTTGACCTTTAGCCTCTCAGGCCGGGGGGATGGGGACGGTGCGGGTGTCAGTGTGGGTTTTGACGTGGTGGTGCTCGACGGTGTGGTTTCAGTTAAACAGCAAGGCAACCACAACCCAAACAGGAGGCTGAATGCTAACTGCTGCCTGTGTCTTGATTGATCCATTATTTCAGCTGCGTATAAAGAAAGGCAAAAGACAATTTTTATATACTTTATATAGAGTACAGTGCCAGAGAGAAAACAACACAGTTATGAGAGATGTACTGAGTAGTACAACTCTCATAACACTGAAAAAAAAAGCCAGTTTCTCTTGTAACTATTCCTTTACATCGACTTAGACACCCTTCTTAAAAAGATGACCCCAGATGACCCTTAAAGAGTCTCTGGGTGCCTTTGTACCTGCAATCGTGTTTACAGCACATTATACACAACACATCAACTGTTCACCATCAATGTATTTTCTAAGTAGTTGCAGCGAGTACTTAAAAAAAAAGCTCCTCACAAAGGAGCTCAAATATGCTCGGCACATGGAAGTAGGATCGAGTTGCTCCAGCAGTCTGATTCAAACCATCTGGTTAATACTTGATTCTGATGTGTGTGGGGGTAGAAGAAAATATTTCAATATGCGTAGGCTTTAATGACCCTATGACTGAACTGATTTCAAAGGCTAGATAAATGTTTGTATTTATGAAATCAATAAATCTGCTGCACAGGACACTTGTCCCATTGTACAGCTTTCTGTTCAGTCTTTTTCACTTTGCTATTTTTAGTAACATTGAAAATTATTCATATTCATCTACTAGATACCAAAAGCCAGAGTTTACTCATAAAATGTCAGTCTGCTCTCTTCTGGAACATCTCAGCTTAGTGGGCACGGCATAGGCCTGCTATTGATAACTTGACAGCCACACTCCTTCTAAGGTTTTAGCGAGTGGATGTCTGTTCCTCCAGAGACACAAATGCAGTAGGGTGACATGTTTGTAAGGAAACCACAAGCTTAAGCTAACTTTTCCAAAACATGGTCTAAGACTGGGTACATCACCTCAGTGCAGTTTCACAGTGTAAGGGAAGACACACACACGGTCACGCTAGGTCAGCGGAGGCTTTTGATGGCACAGCCAGCACATCTGAAGCTGCTTATTCGTGAGTGTGTTCTGTGTCTCTTCTTTTTTTCTTTTTCTTTTTTTACCAAACTGGTAGAATAAATCAAGTACAAACACTGTTTGCTGCAGTATTTTTGTGGGTGACAGGTTTGGACTACAGGCCTCCCAGTTTAGGGCTTTTTTTTAATTTTTTTTTTAACTACAGAGTCATGCTGTTGGACTATGTGCATAAAGGTTTAGCATGGCCTTCCTCAAAAAGGATGTTATTTGGCTGCTGTTGCCCCAGCACTGTGTCTTTCAGCATTAATGATGCCTTCACAGACGCACAAGTTAGCTGTGCCATGTGTAGTGATGGATCGTTAAAGGGTCATGGATGCTGGCTTTTGAAATGTGAGGTGATAATAAGCCAGATGTCCTCTTTCCTCTTTAGCCTGGAAGATGTGGTATCAATTATTTACAGATTTGCATTTGTTTATAATGCAGCACTGCTTGTGAGATGAAGATCTTGATTATTCAATAGTGATTTTTGGCCAAGCCCCTTGTATACAGGATGCCCTAACTAATTTCAGACTGAGAAAATAGATTTATTTATGTAACTACTTTCCCGTCTTAACTGTGATTTGAAGAACTCATCCTCTCTGGAATGTTTTTTTTTCTACCGACCTGCTTCTAATTAACCTGGTTAGTTAGCATACCACAGCTAATCCAGTACCTAAAAATGTGCATCACTTCCATTTTGTTCCAGTTGTTTGGGAAATGGGTGTAGAATATTACAGAGTAAAGGTTGTAAACAAGCTAACAGTTTAGCTAAAATATGTGGCAGACCAACACTAACATTTTAGCCTCTGTTGTAAACATCCATCAGTTTTCAGACTGCTTCCTACTCCTACACATACTGTTTCACACACACATAGCTTTTGTGTATAAAGAGCTCTTATTACCACCACTTCAAATGTGCTAACTCTTGCTGCTAACTCCTAGTTCAGTTTAAACCATTTACGACCATGTTCTCAGACCTCAGTACTTTGGCTAGTACAGTGTTATCATAGCTGGCAGGAGTGGCATCTAACTATAATAAAGAGGTCCAGGTAACATTAAATAAAACCAACTGTTTGGGAGGCACAGACAGAGCAATCAATTATTGTAAAAGGGAATATACAGTACTGTGCAAAAGTCTCGAGCCACCCTTCATTTCTTTATATCATGCCAGGAAAATGGGACAGAGGGTTTGTATAATTTTGATGAGCACGTTTGGCATGACCTCCTTTATTCTTCAACACAGCCTGAACTCTCTGAGGCAGCCTTCTTCTAATTTCTTTAAGCAGTCTTCAGGAACAGTTCTCCAGGCTCCATGAAGGACTTTCAAATCTCTTCTTTGGATGTTTCTGTTTTTGTTCTATTCTCTGTCAGGATGATCCCACGCTGCTTCAGTAATGTGGAGGTCCAGCTCTGGGGAGGCCAATCCATGACTGATGGTGTTTTTCTATCCGGGTATGTTTTTGCTGCATCAGCAGTGTGTTTGGGATCATTGTCATGCTGAAAAAAAATCACTTCTTCTTTTGTCCTCCACTTTTTTTTCAAATTTTTTTAAGGACACAGTGCACATCATGCTGAGATATGTCAAGCTTTCAGCTAATAGGTTTGTTTTTTAAAAAAAAAAAAGCTCTATAGCTGGTCTGTGTCTGATGTATCTGATCTAATCACCCTTTTTCTCATTCTCCTGTTTCTATTGCTCTCTCAGCCCTCATCAAAGCAGCCACTCTCCATACCAATGTGTTCATGCATCATGTCTTGTGAAAGGCTCAAATAAACCAGGCAGTGGTTCCCTGGATCAGCACAGCCCCGTGCTCCCACATAAATAACTCCTGAAATACTCTCGGTCATTAGAAAGTCTTACCCTGAAACCCTTCATGCCCATATTCCCACTGAAAGACACACACATGGAATTTCCTAATACTTGCAGAAAGCTGTACTGTGCTGTACTTTCATGGACTGAAATCAACTGGCAGATATGACTCCACGGGCTAAAAAAGAAGATTTCTCTGCCTTGTTGCAACATGCTATTGACTTTAGAGGGACTTTTATACCAAAAACGGTCGACATGAGCCACATCAGAGGGAGCTGCATGGATGGATGAAGACGCATTCTGAGGCAAAAGCCTGTTTCAATTACAGAAGCAGATGCAAAAATAAATAAAATAAAGCAGCACAAAATGGAAATCTGTGGTGGCTAAACATCTCTTAGACATCATGAGATTGTGCAGTTTGGGTTTGCTGGCTTTCTGGTTTACTGCTAAGTAAGAAGCAGGAAGAAGTCCAGATGGAATCCCATTTAACTCGCTGTTAAATGCTTCTGAAGAAAAATCCGTTCATTAATATCTTAATGTTAGAGCCACAAATAAGGCATGTTTAGATTTTATGTTTGTTGCCATAACACTTAATATAAAAAGGTTATTCCACAAAAGAGAGAAGATAAGTACCAGCAAAATTGCATTTACACAAGCTGGCATCCAAAGCATCATTCTAGTTAATAACTTTCAAATTGCAACTAATTTACCATATATGAAGGGTTTCTTACTATAAATTGGTTCCGGTAAAATAAATAATTAAATAAAAAATCTCAGTAAGTGTTTCTTCAAATCCAGATCCACATCAGCACATCACACCACGCAGGAAGATTCTTGTGAATGGACAGACTCCTTTTCCAAGTCACTGTTTATCTTTCCTGTTGCAACATTCCTCACTTGTTTGATTCTGCATCCCAAAACTGCTCAGAGGAACAGCCTGTTTCAGCACTCTGAGCTCTGGGAGCGCATACCCCAGCGCAAACGGTAAAACATAATTCACACTTTTCAAATACAGTTTACAATATATGTTTTGTTTTTTTAATATCCATACTTACATACAAATTAGCATTGAGTAAAAACCTGAATACTCCTGAATCTGTCTTACCTTATGACGCCACCATGCAGAGGTTACAGCGGTTCTAATGGAGAGGGGCAGCTGTGTCCAGAAGTTTATTAACTGAACCCACAGCCAGAAGAGGAATAAAATCCTAGTACTTGTGCTAAATCGTCCCCTCCACCAGACACGGGTTTCATTTGTAAGGCAGTGGTCCACCTTCACCCAATTACTCCTTCAAGCGTTCGTGTTCATAAATTGGCAGCTGCCATAAACTGAGGAGGAGGAGGAGGAGGAGGCTACCGGACTGAAGGGGGCTGGATTTTTTTCCTTCTTCCCTGGAAAGACACTGACTCTTTCATGGATGTTTCTATAACAGACTGTCTTTCCTTTCGTAACTTAAGAAAAAAAAAACGTTTTGCCCATTTCACTCAGAGCCTACGTGTCTGTTGAAGCGCACAACGTGGGCTTCAACAGACACGTAGGTCAGCATTTACTACCGGGTATAAAATCCTGCGACCTGATCGACTGTTGCAGCTGTAATGACTCTGCAACCTGATGCTGCCAGACATGCTGTCCATACAGTATTTGATAAGACCGAGACACTGATAGGACTGCCAAATTTGAGATATCACAGCGATCAAAATGAAACATTTTCCTATGAAAATAAAGCAAGCTGAGGAGTCAAAATTAAGTCAGAAATGTGTAAAAATATACTTTTAGTGTTAAATCAATAAAATATGCTGACAATTACCCGAAGATGAAGTTGTTTTGTAATGCCACACCATTGGTTTTAAGTTTTCTACTTATTCTGCCACACCAATTAGCACTGGTCAGATTAAATAGTAGAAAAACAAAACATCCCACATTCTCTGCGGCCCACAAACGCAACTTAAGTGTAGTTATGGAAACAGCTAAAAAAAACAAAAAAACAACTAGCTTAATATGATTATGTAGTTTAATGTTAGCTTAGCATAAACACTAGAACAAGCAAACCTGACTACGGCCAAGAGTGAAGGTCACCCGTCAGCACCCCCACTATTTCTTAAGCCGTACAGTACTATGGAGTACACTAAACCTGCAGCACTAAAAGAGCCATTTCAAAGGCTGGCCGCCCAGTGGCCAAGCTTAGGCTAAGTTAGCTGGTTTATTATATATCTATAGATATATATATCTATAGATAGATATATATGTATATATATATATCTATATATATACATCTATATATATATAACTATATATATATATGTATATATATATAGATATATATAGACACTTACTCACTCTTTCCCAATTACTATGTCCTCATGCGCTCACAAACACACAGAGTTTGTAAAGTTGGTATTTAATAGGGAAATTCAATAAGAAATGTGACATCACTCTGTTACAAAAAAGTACAGTTTTCTTTGCATTGTTGTACAGCAAACAGAGAAAACTTAACAGTTTTGATTTTAAAAATCACTGAACAGTCTCCAGCCCCCCCCCCAAAAAACCCAAAAACAAACAAAAAACAACTGGATAAGTGGAAGTAAACCGATGGATGAATACTGTACTCTATACAAACACATGTGAGGCACTTCATTTAAAATCAGCTTAGTGTGTGTACAACTTGATCATACATCAGCTCTACTTACCGACACCTGAAAATCACCTCTTTACTGGGTAGATTAACATTATGGTCCCCTAATCAATGGATGGACTGATTACTAAACAGAAAATGTTAAAACTGGGACGGATAAAAATTAAATTCTAATACAATAACATCAGTGTTTCAGTATTCTTAGCGTTCAGTATTAAAACACTGATATAACCCGAAAAATCGAAGCTTCATGGAGATTGTCAGAATGAGTGGTGATTTCAATACTTTATTGATCCAGAAGAAAATGAGGGCAATTAGGGGAATTTCAGTTCAAACCCTCTGCGTCTCAGCGCTTACTGAACACGAACAACCTAAACTGGTTTGGGATCACAGGGTTCAACACCTCCACTGGTGAGAATCAACCAAGCTGCTTTAAAATGCCCATTTCATAAATGTGGGGAAATATGGCAGAATAATGCCCTAACTATTACCTGTACTTCATAAATATTTGTCTTTTTAACTGCTAATATTCTCTGTACCCACAGAGGAATGCACTGGTTCAAGAACACTTTAGCAGTGCAAATATCCTAATACAGCAACAGGGTGCGCTGACTCTACAAGCACTGAAATCTCAACTGGGAAAAGCATTTTAAGAGTACTACATTACTCTTCATTGAGGCAGCAATCATTTAAAAGTGATATAAAATCTATAACAGTAACAGTCCTTAGCGGACTGAACTGTTTGGTTTGCAGCAGATGTTATGCTCAGTTCAAATCAAACGAGAGACGCTGAAATGTTACAGGAAAAAACTGCTAAATAAAGACTGTAAATGGTTGTGATTAATCGCAGTGTTAACCAAGACCACCAGGTGGACGGTTGATGACATTAACCCTAAACTCAATCCAATATGAATTCATGACTGGGCACTATTGTTTTAGAGGGCAATAACCACCTCCAAAGGTAAAGCTGAACCTTCCTTTATAACCAGCAGTGGTTTCCATCAAAAACTGTAAAAGGGCTCAATCGTTCTGAGGACAGAGCAAGAATTAAAAAACAAGCCATCTTTGTCTGAAAATTAAGTCTGGCATTTTAAAGTTGTTTTCTAAAATTCAAGACACATCAATCTCCGATGAATTATACTTTCATCAACACTTCCGTCCACCTGGTCCTTGGGTAAAATACACAGTTCAAAATGATAGCAAATATTTGGCCCAGAACCTGATACCCACTAAAGAAAGTCAACGAGCCAGGACTGCCTGCTGACAAGTACTTTTTAAAAGAAGTGTTTCAGGCAACCCTGGTGAATTTCCTTGAGGTGTTTCAGACCAAATGTGGCTCATTTCTGCAGAATCCTGCACACAACAACTGTCAGCTTTGCTGTGCACAACTTCATGGCAGGAACCCGACTTTCATCTACTGACCAAAATAGATGTGTGGAGAAGCCTAGAAATGAATTTCACCACTTTACAAACAAACTTTACAAGATTTACCAGCAACTGGTGGGTGACCGGAATAACATTTCACCCTGAAACTGATTTGTAACAGTCTAAAGTGCTAACGGTCTTTGCAGCAGATCGACAGGTACTTCTTTGGGTGGATTAGGATGGATGCAGAAGCTCCAACAGGGCTCCAACCGCACCAAAGTAACCCTTAAAACGGCAAAAACAAATTAGAAAAGGCAGAAAGCGGCAGTTAGGAATCATCTGGAATTATATTTGTGATCTCTGATGGGAGTGAGGGGTAGATTTACTAACCTCATGGCGGAGGAAGAGCGCCTTGAGCTGACCCTTGGACCAGTAGTCCATGGCATAAGCCAACAGCTTCATAGAGAGGGTGTTCACTCTTAGGAAGTTCCCAACAAACAACACTCGCTCAATGTTCTTTACAAAAAAGAAGAAAGAAAGAATAGGGATGAAAATAATTAGGGCATAAACAACTGAAGAGAGACACCAAAGTTTTAGAATGGCTATCACACTACAGACTTTTTTTTGGCTATAACTGCTACATTAAGCTAAGCAATCTGATTTTGTCCCGCACTATTACCATAAAAACAGCAGGCCGTGTTTAGAGAAATAATGTAACTCCTTCATAGCTCGAGGAACACAGACTGAAGGAGCGGTTTACCTCCTCTGCGCCTTCATAGCCCTGTACAATGCTGCTTGATCAAGACGGCACAAGGCAGCACCGTAAAGAGGCTGAAAGCAGAGAGGAAACAGACAGCAGGGATTGTGGAGGGGTAGGGTGGGGGTGGGCAGACTGTTCGCCTGACTGGTGAGTCTGAAGAAAGGCTTCCCAAACCTTTTTATAACAGTGCAGCTGGATACAGAAATCCTAATTCACACAAACACCAAGCAAATGAGAAAATGTCAGCATATCCCCACAGGTCAGAGGAGTGGGATTCAGTTAAGGTGTGCAACAACCTGTCAAGTTATTATCATCCATCAGTTATGTGTGTGAGTTATGTGACAATTACTGGAACAATTTTAGCCCCCACCCCACCCAAATCACTGTCACCATCCATTCCTGTTTCTGTACACCAGACAGGGTATACATGCATACATGCAGAAACTTGCTCACTGCAAAGAACACCACCCATATTATTATTCTGGGTTTAAACTAGGTGAAATAGGCAAGCTGAAGGTCCCAGCCTGAACAGATGAAGAATGCCTTGCAGCCTCTAAATGACTTCAGACACAGATGGTAGCATAACAAACACCAAAACACACGTGCACACTTGTGATCCCGTTATTACATCCCGTCAATACTGACCTCATTGAGAGCACACATTCTGGTGATAGAGCCGATGTTGTTAGTGATGGTGACCAGCGTCGCCCTGGCCAGGTCCTCTTTAGAAACAGACTCTCTTTTCTCTTTAGACATCATGTTGCCGAAACTGCCAAAGCAAGGCAAAATTTATGTTCGTAAAGTCTTTCCATTTTAGAAGCGGAACAATTATAACTCTGCCTTTGAGGTACAGCAATGCCGTCCTGGATTTAAATTCACACTCCTCACTCAAACATCCAGGACTGAATGCTGAACATCTTATTAACAATGTCAAAGAGGACGGAATACTTCACAGTAAATTAGTTTGTAAGACCGATATGGCTAAATATTGAAAACTGCAGTCAAATGTTAATAGCACAGTCCTGGTTCCTTGCATTATCTACTTGTGTTGAAACACAGAATTAACAAAAGCAGCAGCTTTAAACCGCACCTTGAGGCCACAGCCCAGCCCGGCAGCCCGAACCTCTCATAGTCGCCTCCGTAGATGTCTCGAACCAGCTTGTCCACGCGGATGCTCTCCCCCTGAGAAGCCATTTCTAAGGCTTCCTCAAATGTAGAGCAGCCGGTTAGCAGGCAACACAGGCCAAGAAAGGTCCCACCACCAAGGCTGTGAACACACACAGACTGACATGTATGGCGCTCGCAATTCAACATATTTTAAAGTAAAACAAAGCCGTGCCAATGCAATGTCTGGGCTCTGAAATTATGACTATGCTTTATATTATTTTAGAGACCGCTAATTCAAATACATTAGTGCGTCTTCCTCAGCACAGAGAACAGAGGGCCATTATGCTGAGAGAGAAACAAGCATCCATGAGTCCCTTTCCAAGCCAGCAGAGAAACCACACGTGAAAACTAGTGGTCAGACTACAGAGAGGATTTCCCCCTACCTAAAGTCAATGTAACAAATTAAAAATCTATAAACTAAACCTTTTTTGTCAGCTCACAAACAGTTTGTGATGGAAGCGAAAGATAATGAACAACTTTTAAAAAAGGCTGCTACTTTCACACAAAAGGTACTAGAGAGACAAAGACCACCATTTGACCGTTACGCACCTTCCTGACTCACACAAACCTGGTACCATGTAGTGTCATGATCTGTTAACCTGTTCTTCTGTTTTCTTTACTCAGTTCACTTATACTAACACAAAAAGGGATTTATTGTCCTCTCCCAGTGCCAGGTAAAGAGTTAAAGGAGACATATCATGCAAAATCCATTTTTTTTAGCCCTTAAATACATTTTGTTGTGTATTTTGAGTGTGTAGCAGTGCAGGAAATTTAAATGCTCTCTGTCCCGATGCTGTGTAGATATCTTTATATTCTTTTTGGGTCATAATTTTCAGTCTGTTCTCTATTCCCTGTTACATTTTCTTTCCTCTTACGTCACAGTATTTGCTGTGGAACTGCTAAACGACATGGACTTCTGGCTTACCAATTACGTGAATCCGCCATTTTTTCCTTGCAGTGATTTTGTAGTCCAACTTCAGTTATGCCCAAGTTGCAAGTAGACGAGTCAAAATGTTCGGTTGTTGGGTGTGTGTGTGTGATTCTTTACATCTTTACATCCCCCCTGAATTAAAGGGGGGATGTAAGGAATGGGGGAAGGGGAAAGGCCTGTCATGGCTTTTTTAGAGATAAGATCAACATCCACAGATGCCTCGTTTTATCTGACCTGCAATTTCTAATTGTAACCCAAGATTATCAATGAAATTTAATACACAAGTTGGTTTACAACACGACAGTATTACTTCTAAAGTTACTAAATGCAGGGTAGTGCAGTTTTCCATGTCACTCTTACTCACATCCCAATAGCACACAACTTGGGAAGTGTCTCAAGTGGCAGCTTGAGTCATCCCGCTCATCATTACCTGGTCCCAGTGACTCGTTTGTAGTTGTTCTCAGAGTAGACTGCCAGGATACTGACCCCAGACCCTATATTGACCAGCAGCAGAGGATAAGGATTCTCCAGTGTACAGGGCTTTTGGACACAGTGGTCTGGGTCTGCAGGATTTTCAAAGTAGTAGCACTCTGATGGGCCGTTAGACATCACCGAGTCGAGGTACAGCACCCCCCGAATCAAACAGTCCAGCTCATCCAGCTTGTGAAGCTCCAGGTCAGCCATCTTCGCCCCCCAAAGGAGATTGAAAAAAAAGAGAAGAGATAACATCATCACAAAGGGGATGTGGTCTGGAGAATAGCAAGGCAGGAAACTGGATGATGGGGGAAATTGTGGGGGGAGATCAGAAAGTAGGATGTTTTTTAAATATATAACAATATAAATAAAAATATGAAAAATGGTGTACAAGTATAAAATCTCAACTAAAAAAAAACAGTTTTTCCATCAGTTCATAGAAATGTGAGCAAGTGTACATGTTTGTTCAAAAGGCAAAAACTCATGGCTCATCTCACTGTCTTCACAGGTCCAAGACAAGCAACGGATGCTTTAACTCTCAGTCATGCTCTGCTATTATATGTCATTAACTGTGTGTCAGCTTTCCCCTATAGACTGTGCTTGTCCACCTCTACCTTTCTGCAGGTGGCTCTGGAGCAGCATGTTCTTGGTCTATAGTTACCAAATGTTTCGACTGCATGTCGTCGTGTTTCTGTGCTCGTTTGTCTAGGCTTCCCCCTCATCCCCTGAAAGCTCGAGGGAAATGGCTGCCTCTATTCCCATTTACACTCACTGCCTGTAAAAGCTAAACAAAAACAGTCCAGCAGCAGACCCACCATACGGAAATCAGACTCAAACTTGTATGCTCCCCCTCCGGTGGCACAGAGGGTGGTGTGAAGGCTGGAGAAGTGCTTGCTGCGACCCATCTGCAGGAAGGCTGGGAGGTCGTGCGTGGGGAAGCGAATAAAGTGCAGGTTGCCCTTCCTGCCGCACAGCGTCAGGTCCTGCAGTTCCAGGTGAACATCCCTGATGCCAGTTTTACCATAGGCGGTGTTGGAGGTTAGATAGCGCCGGATGCTCTTCAGATTCTCCACCTCTTCCTGCTCCTCCTCTGCTGTGATGTCTTTGGGCTCAAAGTACACAAGCTTCACCAGAGTGCCTCCGATGTCCATCCCAAACCAGGGGAATGCTGCAATATGTGAGATAATATATGCAAAAAGACATTCCCTGTCATTTAAAAATTAAAATAATGCAAAAATAAATAAATAAAAGTAATACACCTATATATCCAAATATAAAATATTTATGGTAGAGGGCACAAAGAAAGGTGATATCTCAGTGTTCACCCAGATGATGGCAAGCCGCTTCATCCCTAGATGCAACAGTACAGAGTGTACCGCTAACGCCATCTTGTTGCAAAAAAGATTCAGGCTACTTACTGCCACTACAGCTCACCAACAATAAATACATCGATGCCAAATTAGTCATCTGCTTTCGCATTACTCCTGTACACTGGAAAGCCAATCCGACTATATATATATATATATATATATATATATATATATATATATATATATATATATATATATATAAATTTTTATTTATGCGACCAATTGCAGGATTTTCTTGCCAAACCTATGCTATCAGCAGCTACCGTCTTTAATGGGGAACGCCTCTGATTTTTGTAGACGTACAGCAGCCACCTTTCCCAGTAAATACACTAAGCCCATGCTGCCAACATTAACACATACGCGGCCTTGTTTTCTTCACAGAGTCGTGCCGCTGCCTCGACGCCGAGTGGGAAGTCCGCCGCTCGGATGTGGCTCTTCCAGCGGTAGTGGCAGTCTCATTGTTGGGCTCGTTTCGTAAATAACCGGGCATCTCCTTTTCGGACCGCGGCTGCTTCGAGGGCGTTTCGTCTTCGTCAATAATGTCATCGTCGTCGCGTTGGTGGCCATTGAACGCCATTGAAATTAGTTATCAGCTACATATAGGCTGTATGTTAGGTTAAATGAAACTAAATGATTTATGAGGACAATGAATTCTGATGCTTAACGAGATAGCTAATTAGCCAGCTAAGTAGCTAAGTGTCTTTTCAGAAGGCTGGGCTACATGTCCGTTTGTGTTCGATGTCAAAACAAGGTGGGCGGGATTAACACGTGATTGAAGGACGCAAGGACCAATCAAACGGCGAATCCGCCAGTTGGAAAAGATTTTTTAAAAAAAAAGGCTGATGTCACTTTTTTCTGGTTAAAAAAACATGTCTCCAAGTAAAACTAATGTTAAACATACACTATTAGATTTCAAGATCTGTAATGTCGCCTTTTATCATATAAAAACTTATTATTCCAATCATGCAAATAGCCAACTCAACCTACCACCTTTTCAGTAAATTACTTAATAAGCTAAATGCATGTTTAAGTTATGTAATTGTGAATGAGACTTTTTATTTTGATTCAAAAAATAAAAATTTAATGAATTTTATAAAATACAGCATTTTTTATTCAGGCAAGCCACATTTTATTTAATGGCCTTTCCTAAAATAATTCAATACATACAGTTAAAAAAAAAGAAATGCACACATCTTTTCATAATTTCAAGTTTATTGTCATGAAAGGTGAAATGCATAGCTAAGCCAGTGCATACAAGTTTAGACTGAGAATCAAATTTAGACTGAGATTACATTTATGCATGAACTGTAATTGCATCTGCAGTTCAAAAGCGCTCTTAAAAAGTTCAAAACACTAAACTGTTTAACATTTCCTTATTGACAATCTATATACACAATAAAATCTTTCACCTCACAGAACAGACCTAAACTGGTTTTTACTGAAAGGAGAAAAAAATAAATCCTTTGACAAATTAGATGTCAAATCAAACATTTGCACCAGTTGTGGAGCACAAAGCTTAAATTGTGCCAGTGATCTTGCAATGGTGCGAGATATAATTATTAACATTTTAAGAGTACAGCTGTATCTTTTTTAACAATATATTTAATAATATTTATATTACATTTGGAAACATTAAAGCAGAAGACACGTGCACTGAAAAAACAAATATACTCCCAGGTAATGATATGATTTCCACCTGTCATGATAAGAAAACACTTGCCTGCTAAAAAAACAAAACAAAAATTGGTAGGTGGTACCATGGGGAAAGGGGGGGGGGTTCACTACTAATGAGTGTCATAGTTTTAAAAAATTCTGAAAGTCAGTGGTCAAGGCTTTAAAAATAATTTTTTATGCGAGGCTTAGCTGAAAGACCCCGTGACTGCTAAGTGGTTTTTAAAAAAAATATTTTTAACACATCAGTCTTTCTTAATTAGATGCCTATGCAGCATGCATACACACACACACACACACACACACAAATAAATACATTTAAAGCCAAACTTCCCAATCAATATCAATAGGGAAAGAGAATTAACACTGTGAACTACAGGCCTCCACAGTCCACAACAAGCAATATTCAGGTCCTTGATTCATTAACCCACATTGGATGATAGCCAACAGTCTTCTCTAGCTTATCAGAAAATATACAACCAATGATTAATACATACCTTTAAAAAAAAATACACATTTGTGTCACATAACTGCATAAATAACCTGAGTGCTCAACCCAGTTCTATGAAATGTCCCAACTAAAATAATAAGGGCAGATTTAATAAAAACATAAAATGTTAAACAGAATGGTAATCAATGACATGATCAAAGGTCTGGGGAGCCAGCTGTAATTACTGTAGGTAATCATTAAACCGCTGCCTCATGCCAGCCCAGGGCAGTGACTACAGTAAGGCACCTTGCTCGTAAAATCCTTTCCATAAGCCTTGAAGCCTAATCTTCTCTTTCATTCCAGGTATTAAATCCCCTTATTTGTTAAACCTCCAAGCCAGCAGCATTGCACAGACACCTACACCTGCAGCAACCAGAATGAACTTTGCATTAGGTGAAGTGGTGTGAGGGGTCCAAGGAGCCGAACTGTCTGATGGCTCTTCTCCCTCTTTTGAGGCGGTGTTTAAACCTGATCCAGAATCAGCGGCAGCGTTAGCGAACAACGGTGGTGCAGAGGAGATTTCTTTGGTTGTTTCACCATTGACGTCCAGGTTAGGGATAGATGGCTCCTCGGATACATGTATCACCAGCTCCTCCTGTGTGTCCAAGCTCTGACATGGTGACTCATACTGGTTTTCCTCGGGCTCGTTATGGTTGAGATTAACGATGCCAGTCTCCTGGCATGGCAGTGGTGTGACTGTATCCACAGTGGAGCCGACAGAGGACCCGGCATCCGATGCAGCCTCACTTATTTCCAGACGATCACTGCTGCCCGAGTAGGGCTGCCCCTCTAAGCCCGATGCGGGGATCGTAGGACTGGCTGCAGCTTGCGGATGGATGCTGACGAGCTGCCCCGGCTTACTCAGACACACATCATCATCATCATCATTAAGAGAGGTCTTCATCACAGGAGCACCAGGCCTAGGGTAGTCTTCAGCTGCAGTTTCAACAATCTGTGGGACAAATTCATTACAGAGGTCCATTTTAATCTCAAACTGTGATTTTTCAATGTTCTTACTTTCAGGTATGTGAATGCAGCTTCATGTTAAGAAGGTCTGGTAATAACACTAACACACACTACTGCCCAAAAGGCCAGCTGAAGTCATGCAGTAAAGCTTTTATACATATAATAGTATTCACCTGTGTATCAGGAGGTTCAGACATCTCTTCAGGCTGTGGGACAGGAGCAGGACTTTTGTTAAATGGGGGGGTGCTGTCCTGGACTGGAGGCTTCTTTGGGGTCTTTGTGTAGAAAGAGGATCCATCAGTCCCATCAGAGTTTATCTGAGCTTTGGGCGGACTCTCTGGCTCCTTGCTCTTTTTGGCGATTGTGGTTTTAAGAGGATCTTCACGGTGTTCAACTGGATGTGGTGGTTGAGGAGCGGTTTCACCACTTCCTGAGCTCACCTGAGCGCCAGTATCAGCAGTGACATTTTGGATATCCGATTCAGAGTTTTCCTCTGGCTCCTGGCGAAAATTAATGTCCCTCTCTGTGGGTGTCACCTGAATGTGTGTGGTCTTAGGGGAAGCGGGAGGTGTTGATGGAGGATGTGCCACTTCAATCTGTGTTGACTTTGGAGACTCAGGGACAGGCTCAGGTGGGGATATCGCTTTGGGAACTGGGTCTGCTGCACTCTCGGGGGTTTGTGGCAGTGTTGGGGTATTCAGAGGGGGCGGGGCTTGGGCAGCTGGCTCTAGAGGAACTGTAGGAGCTACAGCTGGCAGAGCTACAGCAGCCTCACTGTTACCACCACTCTCTGGAATGGGCAGATAACTGGCAGATGGTGCTGGGTGGACGTGTGCCATGACAACAGTCGCTGGAGAGGAGTTCGGGTTGGAATCTAGGGCAAAGGAAACAGTGCTGATATTTAAATCTGTCATGACAACCTCTCAATAAATCCAAGTGAAATCCTGAAGGACTACCTAACCCTGGAACTATACAGACATGAATTCATCATTAACTCATTTACTGGGGCAGCCAGAATACATGCAGTTATTCACTGCGTTCTAAGTTTTATTCACAGATATGTACGACTTACAATGAACCATCAGGGAGACAATTAGAAGCTAACAAATTTTAGCAAAAGAGAGAGAAAAATCTTTCTGCATCAACAACCAGCTATTGCCCATTTCTACTTCAATCCTCTGTGGAGTCAAATGCCAAAAAATGCTTCATGCTCAATCCCTGGGAGTCACTGTTCTCCCACACAGCTTTTTCACGAGAGCTGTGAACTATATCTCAGGGTCAGACAACAAAGAGGCATTTTTCTTCACATGTCAATTTACAGTGCTCATATCCACTGCATATTAAAAAAAACAAAAACTGGTCTCCAAGCAGCATTTTACATGATTCCCTTATACTTTAGCTTTACATCTAAACACACACAGAGTAATCTTTATTGGATAGTAATGCATATACACAATTGCTTTTTTTGAGCCACAGTAAACATGTTTGGGAACAAATATGTTTGGATAATCTGCACAAGCTGTTTATGTTTCTGAGAAGGTTTAGCATGAACTGTCATTTCCAGCATGCAGAGTAATCCTACAGACTGTATCAGGCCATAATAAAAATTATCTGCTCCCTACCAGGTTCGGAAATGTTTTAAATACAACCTCAAATGGGCAACAAGTAGGACATATTACAGCATGTCATTTATTTAAAAGCTAAGCCAAAATGGAGAAACCGTTGGTGAAAAACTAAGTGCACGACTTGATTCAACAGCTTGTAGAATCAGTTTTAGCAGCAATAATTTGAAGTAATCATTTTCTGTGTCTTTATCAGTCTGTCACATTGTGGCAGGGGACTTTTAGTCCCCTCTGGTTTACAATGTTGCTTCAGTTCATTGAGGTTTGCAGGCATTCATTTACGCACAGTCCTAGCCAAGTTTTAGCTGCTGGACAGATGGCCTCACATTTGACTCGAGAACACGTGTGTACAGAGGACAGAGGAGCTCATGGTCGACTCAGTGACTGCAAAAACCAAAACAAATCAAAACAAACAAAACAAACAAACAAAAAAAAACCCCAGCCAAATCATCATCTCTCCATCACCATGCTTGACGGCTGGTATGGGGTCTTTTTGCTGATATGCTGTGTTTATTTTTTGCCAAGCATCTCTACTGTGGTCCAGAGGACATTGTTCCAGACATCTCGTGGTTTGTTCAGATGCAGCTTTGCAAACCTAAGCTGTGCTGCCATGTTCTTTTTCAAGAAAAGATGTTTTCTTCTGGCAGCCATACTTGTTCAGTCTTTTTCTAATTGTGCTTTCATGACCTTTAACATTTATCATGCCAACTGAGGCCTGTAGAGTCTGAGATGTAGCTCTTGGGGTTTTTGCAGTTTCTCTGAGCGTTGCAGAGTCAGACCTTGGGGGCATCATTATTTTGAGCAATAATAAATTTTCAAATGAGAAAAAGCCCAGATCTTTTAAAATGGGCTGCTCATTGGTTTCCATTTATTGTAGTTTTTTAATAGTTTAACTGCATACAACATCTGTCAGAAAAAAATTAAACCCTTTCATTGTATTTATGTCCCATATTAAAAAGATATTTTCCTGTCCCAGCTGTCAGGGCGAGAGGCAGGGTATACCCTGTACAGGCTGCCAGCCTGACGCAGGGCTAACACGGAAAGCCAGAAAACCATTCACAACTATAGGCAATTTAGAGTCACCAACTAACCTAACCCCACCAGAGTACCCGGAGAAACCCATGCAGACACGGGGAGAACGTCAAAATGATGTTTCTAAAGCCTGGAAATAAATATGGTCTCACACACCCTATGGACTCACCTCTGCTTGCTGGAGGTATCGCTGTCATATAAAGCAGGACAGCTGCTGTCAGCCATCAACAAGCTGCCTGATTTAAACATCCTATCATACTAAGTTAACGGTTTGTGTGCATATTTCAGCTTCTGTAGCTTTACTGTAGATTTTTCGCTGTGTAAGACAAACAGCGGTGGACAGGAGCAGCTACAAAGCTCTCTTCTTCATGTTTCGTTTGTGGGTTGATGAAGGACCTCCTCCAGCTTTTTCTCAGTAAAGGTTTTAATGGTGATTGCAGGAACAAGCGCTGCCGTTTTGGACGCTAGAACAGATCGAATGTTTTCTTTCACTCCACCTGAGCTCACCGTCTCTGTAACAGCTCCGCCTCTTCGCTCTTCGCCGTGTGTGTATGTGTGGACAGATCCATGTAAATCTATGACATCTAAATTATGACATCTTCGGTGCTGCTGTTGTACTATCATTCTTTTTGTTGAGAAAACTGGGGTGTGTATGGGTTTAATGTTGTAATAGTTTTTATTCACACGTACTCCTAGATAAGTGTCTATTGCAGATCCATTTTTATTCATAAACGTGGGTGAAACATGGTGACACCTGAGCGCTACAGAGCTTAAACAAAGCATCAAAGCAAAAACTTGTGGTGAGGATTTTTTATATATAATAGTTATTAATGTTACTTGATGAATCATTGCAGTCTGGAAATGGCCTCACAGCCCTCCTACACTAACGGGCAGCAATAACTGCTTTTCTAAGACCTTTGCTGAAATCTTTCCTCTTTGGCACTGCACTAACATACACCTGAATGCTCCAGGCCTGCAAAATGCCAAAAGTGATCACAGTTGTTGATAATTGGTTAATCAAGTGCTTTTGATTAGCAGCACTGGCTGCTAATTGCCCTCTTCATTCCTATGGAAACAGTAAGGATGTACTTTGTTTTTCACACGCTGCTTCTGCATTTTGGCTTAGTTTTTGTTACATACATAATGTCAAGTGTAATATGGCATGTTTTATTGTTCATCTGTGACTGTACTTGCTTAATTTTGAAACCTGCTGATGTCCTGATACATAAAACCTTAGGACTGAAAGAGGGTGTGCTCTCTTTTTACCATGATTGTGTCTGCTATTGTCTGCATAAACTTCAGTACTGGGTAAATTATTTAGGGACTTACTGTTAACGGCTGTCAGAGCATTGTATTCTGCTCTGATCTCCGCTGCGATGGTTTCCTGCTCACATGCCTCAAGTGCCTGGATGAACTGCTCCGGCCAGTTTTCTCTTCTTTTCAGGCAGTCCAAAAGAACCATCATGCCATTATAACTCCCACTTGTGTCCGTTTTTGCGTCAATAACATCCTGAAATTTGTTTGAAAAAAGAAACAAGGAAGAAAACATAATCAATTCATCAGAAGTTTAGTCTTTAAAACGTACCTTAGTGATAATGTACTTTATTGTTCACTATTAATAATCAACCAAACAACTCAATCTAAGAATCCCTTCATTGCTTGTTATGTCATTATATTCAAAAGCCAATTTAATCAGTATCAACAGGCCCTCATTCAGGCTGCCTGAGTATCAAAACCAAACACTTCCTCATACTGCTCCACATGTTTCCATAGAAGTGAGCCTTAAATAATCCTGAAAGATGGCAAAAAAAATGGTTATGAGCTGTAACACTGTTCACTTATTCTTTAAATTAATAGTCTCTGATTCAAATAAAGAATTTTAAGCTACTGTCTTTAGACACAGTTCATGTGTCAACACCTAACATTTGAGTGTTTCGATTTCACGGTAACATCAGACAGTATATTCAGGGTAAATAAGTATATTTAGGGTATATTTAAAGTCATTCAAGCATTGTGTTGGTGCATGCACTAATTAGAGGTGTAAGAACTCTTAAAAACCATGGTTCACAAACAGATCATTCAATCATGATTGGATCACGACCAAAAACACAAACACTGGCTGCCTGATACAGCACAGCTTTGAGCGGGTAAGCATGCTTAACTTGGCAGCGGCTCCTCATCGGTATCACAGTGCAGGAAGATGGACATTTCTATTGTGGTTTTGGTTTCAGTTTCAGAATTGTAACACTGCTTGTACCAATACATCTGAACAAAGAAGGACAACATTAGGCCGAGAGCCTTATGGAACATACCCTGTCGTGAGCAGTCAGGCAAGGCAGGTGCATTATTATTTCTCTTGGTTTCACCTTGGAAACAATGATTGCCATATTCCGCCGTACATATCCATTGTACAGTTTGTCACTGGTGAATGACATCTGGAAAAGTCAAAGGGCAAAGACATTAACAATGCTTAATTTACAGCTGTACACACTGATACACACTTTACTACATTTCAAAATGCCCCAAGAATAGATGATATTTGTATTTTTTTAACTTAGTAACTCAATACATGCGAGGTGTAAAAGTACCTGAAGAGTACTATGATGAAAACTAATCTTTGCTGCCTGCAACAATTAAAAACACAATGAGGGGATTTTTATCCAAGGAAAGTGAAAGTGAAAGCGAAGATCAGCAAGCCTCCAGCAGAGGGGGAAAAAGAAAGTGCATTCCTTTCAGTTTAAGAGACCCCCCCCCCTCTTTTTTTAAGCCAAAATCATTTGTCTTTTTCAGGGGAAGAATACACTCCTACTTGTCAAAGCTGCAGCTGCCTGGAGTAAGAAGAGAGTTAACAGGCCCTGACTAGTCACTGATTAATCACCTCCATGCTCCAGTGTAATATCTGATTTTCCAATGTACAGGATGAAAGTACTATTATAAGCACACATATTTTCAGGGTCAAATGGAAGGCTTGGGTACACTTTTTTGTGTGTTGAATACATTTTAAGCCTCTCCAGTTGTTTGTACTTAAACAGCCAGATTAGTAATGTGTTGTCAGGTTTAGTCAGGGGGAGTTATCATCAAAGAATATCACTGTCCCCACTAGCTTAATAAATGAGATGGCAACCTAAAATCCTGCTTAAATGTGAGACATCAGCAGCAGCAGTCTACCTGTCTACCTGCAACTCAAAACGGAAGTGATGTCATAGGCAGCCTTATTAGCCCACAGAGGACGTTGTTTACCTGACAGGTAGATATGCTACAGAGCCTTTAAGATTAACAGGAAGAAGTTTTGTGAATGTGCATCGCTCCCTAGCTTGCGTCTAAGTATCAAGTGACGAGTTTGTAGATTAACAAGACAAGGAAGGTGGTGTGAGGAGGGAACAAAAATGCACCTTGACACAAGGGCAGTTTCTAAACAGCTGAGCCAAATGAATGACCTCTAAAGTGGCAGGTCATTTCTTGCCAGTACCCTTGGCTTTCCAAGACTGGCTCACATTTCATGCATGACAGATCTGCTTGAGTAAAATATTACAGCTACAACTATTTTATTTAAGACAAAAAGAGGTCACAAGAAAGAAGGGCATTCAAACGTGTGTGTGGGAATAACTGCTCTAACCCGTTTTGGAGGAAAACACCCGAGAAGTTCAGGAAGAAGGAAAAAGGCTGCACGCAAACAAGCATGTCGGCATGTGGAGTACCGAAATACATCGTTAAACTTTTCAAGTCTATTTAGGGGGTCAAACAACTGACTTGCGGAGTTGTGGAAGAATTTATTAAGGCTACACAATCACATCACGTACAGACTTCCTACACCTGCCTCTAACTTATCGAAATCTGCTGTGATAAATAACCCGAGTGTGTGCAAGCTAATAGGAAATAGCAGTTAAATGTGGCTACACAGAAATTTGATAGACACGACACTCCCGAGCTCAAAACAGTCTTAGCGTTAGAGCTAAAACAACAATTATGTTACTGCACGCTTAATAAATCGTAATACCACATAATTTAGTGCTCACCTTTACTTTTCAGCGCCCCAGCGGTTCGTCACTCCCTTTCTTGAGGTACTCCTGCTCTAAAAACCTGCGTCCTCCTCTCCTCTCACAGCTGCGCAGCGGTTCCCCTCCCCACGAGATCTCCGTCCTTATCTCCTATTGGACAATAGTACCGTCAATCACAGATAGACAAATAGAAGCCATTCTGTAACGAAGGCGGGGGCGCGCTTAATCCTGACCCTGCTGTGATGGGATGGCAACGGTATTAGACTGGATCTCGACTTCTGGTTTACATCTGTCCCTAATCCCCGATGCTAATCTGTTCTCCACACACACACACACACACACACACACACACACACACACACACCACACACACACACACACACAGCTGTTTTGAGAAGCATTTTAAAGCAGCTGCTGGTCAGGGTCCAGCTATGTTTATTTTAGGGGTCATTCACAATTATCAACATTTTCCAAAGTGTACAAAGCGTACTCTTTTTCAGACTCACCCCTCCCCAAAAGTGTACAAAGAAAATGCTGATCTTTTTTCATGACATTTAATTTCACCTGGTTCTTTGGTATTTCAATGTACTAGGAAGTATTAAAAACACATCCTTGGTATCAAATATACTCTTTCCTATCTATTAAAACATTGTATTGTTCCTCTAATAAATATCCATCCATCCATTCTCTTCCGCTTAACCTTTTCAGGGTCGCGGGAGGGCTGGAGGCTATCCCAGCTGCCATAGGGCAAGAGGCAGGGTACACCTTGTAATGAACAGATATACCTATATATTAGAATCTATAAGGTGCAATAAACAGATTTGAATTTGAATGTGAATGTCTACTGCACTGCATGTATGCAAAATACACATGCCGCAACACTGTACACAGTGGCATTGGAGTTTTTTGTCATCTGAATAGCCGGTTTTGTGCCAAAAAGTGATTTCTGGTATTTGCCAAAAAAAATTATTGCTGATATTTATATTGTTGCAAATGACTCATTGACCTATAATCTGTCAACTATATCTCAAACATTCATGAATGCTATCAATTCATTTTGAGTCATAAAGAACATTCCTGTCATATATGGTAGATGCTGCAATGAGCTTTTGGCAACATCTGTGGTCAGTGTTGACAACTTAGTGACTTTGTTGCTAGGCCTTTTCAGACCCCCTCCAGTGACTTTCTTTTCCAAAGGGCGACTAGCAACTTTTTCCGGTGACATCAGCGACTTTTGGAGAGTTTTGGATATATGCTGGTGTTGTGCCTTGAGGCTAGTGTTTTTGTTGTGATTTGGTGCCAAATAAATTGAACTGAATTGAATTAAACTGAACTGAGCCAAAAAGTGATTTCTGGTATTTGCCAAAAAAAAAAAAAAAAGATTGGTTGTATGTAAATTGCTGTAGATTAAGTTTTGGCCTAAAACCTGTGAAATATGTGTCAAACATTTCTCTCATCAATGATATTACATCATTTTGAGTGAGAAACAACACTCCCGTCACAGATAGGAGCTGAAATCACTTCTTGGCAAAGTGACTTTCATATATTCTTTATTGATGAGGATAAAAACTATCACTGACATTAAAAATTTTCCCGAGAGATCTGCAAAGAGGACTGCAGAAACTGCAACAAATATAACATTACAGTTTTATAGAACTGTAATAGTAAGCTGTAGTAGGGGAGACCTACGCACTAGCAGCAAATGAAAATACTGAAGCAAGACTGACCATGAACACAATACTTGACTGGATATACTCCCACGGTTAAACATAAGAAAACTATTCTGCACTCAGGAATATTTACTTTGCTGATGAAAATGTACTTTAAAAATTAAAATTGTAGGTATAATTTGGTAGTACAGGCACCATACTGGTACTCAACCACCACTGCTGATATAAGTACATTTACCTTATTATATTTCTGTTTATAAAGATGTATTAGTATGCAGCACAGATCCATGTTTAATCAGGACCAATCTGTGGACAAAAACTACAAACAACTGCATCTGCAGTATTTCAAAATTGTTTTTATTAATTCACTGTTAATAATTAGATTCAAATCATCATTAGCATCCACACAGGAGTTCAGGAGAGAGGTACAGCAGTGAGTGTCTGCAGCTGTGGTGTTGGGATCTTGTCAAAATTGATGGAATTATGAATGCAGAAAAGTACCATCAGATTTTGACCCACCATACAGTACCACCTGGAGAGCATCTGTTTGGCAACTAATTAATTTTTTAGCATGACATTTTTCAACACACTGCCAGCGCAGTAAAAGCATACTTGAATAGGAAAACACAATGGAACACTATCAGTCATGAATCGGCCTCCCCAGAGCAGAGCAGAACAAAAGACAGCCAACATTCAAAGAAGAGCTTTCAATGTCCTTCAAGAAGCCTGGAGAACTGTTCCCGAAGACAGCTTAAAGAAATGACAGGAAGCTGCCTCAGAGAGTTCAGGTGTTCATAGTAAATACTGACTTTTAAGCTTGTTAGAATTACACAACGCATGTTTGACAAGTTTCAGTAAATTGGTGCACCTATTTCCCATTTCCTACCAAAATAAAGAAAAACAATGGGGGAAGGGTGTTACTGTGTATCAGCATCAGTCCCATTTTCTGCTGTGTAGAAAGGCTGTCTATCTTAGTCAAAGCAGAGTGAGAGAAAAAGCATTTACTTGTTTTGCTACACAATAAACAGCTGCAAGATCTGCAATCAGATCACTCAGTTTCCTTGAATGAGTTTGAAGTCTGTTATTGCTCCTAGAACTGCACTTGTATCTGCACTTTAGTTATATCTGAGCTAAATAATCTGTGGTCCTCACAATATTTTCACACTTTATCAAACTTGATTAGTGAAGATTTTCACGTGGGATCAAGATGCAGCAGAATCACATGAAATTAAGGTGCCAAAGGGTAACGTGAAAGTGAAAACAACAAGCAGGCTTGCTACAGTCATAAAATATAAAACAGGTTGATAACACACAGGGAGTATCAAAGGAAGTCCGAATGAAATCTTAGCATGTGCTTATTTTAAACCAGAAGGTGGCGCTGCTCACTCACTGTCAAAGGCCTACTGTTTATTCGAGCTCCTGAATAGTTCAAGCAGGGACATATATGAAGAGAAAGTTGCCCTTAGAGTGACAGTAACCTTATTATTTGATAAGCAGCTGTGTGTTAACAACATTAAAAATGACATGAATTATTGGAAGCTCTGCCCGGATTCTAGTTTTAGGATTTTGCATTTACTGTTAAACGTGTATCAAAGATGTCTGAGCACACTATAGCAAAGGTTTTGTAATATAAATGATTTATAAATGCAAACACCTCCCACAGATTTATGGCATAAAGAAGGGAGGTAATGTGCCTTATTGTGACAATGCTCGCAGCTTTGATTTGACATTTCTCAAAGTATGTTAGAAGAAATGTTTCTTTGGCTTGGCCCATTCATTTACTGCAATTATGTATGAGCGGTTTTTAATTTTCCTTCTTAAACCACAACAGGAACTACACCTTTCTAATTTCACACATTACGATTAGTTTTCTCTCCACAGGGGGAATATTACTCAGCCTGTGAAACATGTTTATATTGTCTTCCATTACTCTCGGGGGGAGCTTTGTCAAGTCTGGAGTGCAAATGTAATTTTCTCAGCATGAGGTTGGAGGCCACACATTTATTTTAAAACCTGGAAATAACAGTCTTTTTTTCTGTTTTTTGTGTGTGGCCACTTGGGGGCAGTGGAAATAAGCTGTGAACACAGGACTATGATACTTGATTAGCTTTCGCGGTGCTTATTTACACATTCAGCATGCTCAGCATTAATGGAGCATCACTGTCATGTTTGTGTTCTGTGTTACGGTTTTCCTGAAAATCTCTGCTTGCTGTGACCAGAACAATGCAATGAGAAATGTTTGTATATCTAAAACATTTTTAGGAAAGTTATAGTTGTTGTTTTCAGGAAAAAATGTACTCCGAGAAGCAGAAAAACTTGTAATTACAGTCTAGGAGAGCATTAGGGTTTGTTGTAAACAAATGAAATGTACGAGTAGCTCTTGGATATTTTTGATACAATCTTATTATGCATTTATCTCCTCTAATTACATTGACCTTTAGCAATATGGGAATTTAAAGGAAAGCTGCTGTGTTCAGTAATATTCCTCAATGCTGAATGAAATTCCTGGATCAATGAAGGTGTGAAATGATAAGACTGTTGTTGGTTGTTGCTCTTGCTGCCATTTCACCACTTTTCCAGCTTTGTGATAGGGCACGTCATCCTACTGGGAGCAGCCATTTGAAGACTTGCTCATAAAGGGATGGACTTGATCAGGGGAGACTGTGGTTTTGAAACAATATTCAGTTGGTACTAAGGCAACCAAAGTTTGCCCAGAAAATATCCCCCACATTATTACACCACCAGCAGCCTGAACTGCTGATACAGGGCAGGATGGATCCATCCATTCATACTCTACCATCTGAATGTTGCTGCAGCAATCAGACAGACAGGGAAAATTTTTTCCAATCCTCTGAGTCCAGTTTTGGTGAGTTCATGTAAATTGTAGCCTCAGTTTCCTGTTCTTAGCTGACAGGACTGGCACCTGTTTTACTCTTCTGCTGCTGTAGCCCATCTGCCTCAAGCTTCAACGTGTGCTCTGAGATACCTTATGTTGCTTGTAATGAGTGATTATTTGACTTACTGGATGTTTCCTCTTTCTTTGGATTATTCTCTGTAAGTCCTTGTAAGTGGTTGTGGGATTAAAAATCCACTAGAGCATCCGGCTCTGAAATACTCAGACCAGCCTGTCTGGCACCAACAATCATATCACATTCAAAGTCACTTTAACCACCTTTTCTCCTCATTCTGATGCTCGAATCCTTCGAGCTTCAGCAGGTCATCTTGGCCGTGTCCACGTGCCCAAAAGCACTGAGTTGCTGCCAGTTGGTAATTAGCTGGTATCTACAGTCATGTGAAGATGAAAGTTTTCACAGGACTTGAAAGAGGACTGTTAATGCAATTATCTGACACAAGTCCTGTGAAAAATTAGGTGTACCCCCATGATTCAATAGCATTTAAAACTGCCTTTTGCAGCAATAACATCTTCACTTTGGTTTTGTCTGTACATTGTTCCAGAAGTCCTGCAGTTTGCTCAGAAGCAGCTTTAGAGAGCTAACCCTCCACACACTGAAACTTTTCTTTTTCACATAACTGTGTGTATAAAGTTTTACCTCTATATGACTTCGGCACGCATCAGTGGGTGGCACCAAGCGTGACATCTCCTTCAGTACATTTCTTTAGGATGTTTCTGCAAATGTGGCGGCACTCATTGTCTGCTCGTCACTGCTTAAAGTGTTCATTTTGAACAACTGGACTGTGAATGAAAAAACAGGTCAGAGCCAGATGATCCCAGGAGAGACAAAAGACAACAACAACAAAGAGAGGCTGACACACAGTTGTGTTTAATCAGCTGCGGAGTGAAGAAATCCAGATGTGTTGAATGAAAATGTGACAGGTTATTATTGTAATTACACAAAACTCCTGTTCATATTGGGCCTCGAGTGGATAATTCATTAACAAAAATATCTATCAAAGTGCGCTGAATGAGTCATTCCTTTGTAAGCATTTTAATTTCTCTGTTAATGACTCAAAAAATCATTTTTTAAAAATGTTGAGAATCACCTCCTTGAAGCCATACTTCTGGGCAACATGCAGAATTACAACTATTTAAAATCTGTTATTTAAGAACATTCCAAATGAAAGAAAGTGTGGATACAGACCTTTTCTGTTTTGTTGGGCAAACCCTCCTTAGCAGAAAGGAGGACACAGAAAGGCAAATAAAGCCACAGTGAGAGCCCGAGGCAGCATCACCAATCCATCACAGTTGAATTGGGGGGGGGGGGCATGTACATCTAAATAAAAGAGCAGGACTGTACTCCTGTCACAGCCCTTTGGCTGTAAAAAAAAAAAAACAAAACAAAAAAAAACTACAGCACCCTGGTGCAAATACATGGCATGCCTGCCATGTAAGGCCACAGTAAAGGCTTTCGTACTGTGCAGTTTTGGGCATTTTGTTTCTTTGAAAATTCTGATCATGATCATTTCTGAAAAGCAGCACTCTGTGTTGGGTAAATATAATTTGGAACATCCCAACAGAGTATTCAAACTGTTGGTATTACACGCTCAGATGTGAAATGAAGACAGTAAACTCTGAAAGCATGCTCACATCTGACGGTTGAGTCAAATCACCTTTAACACTTCAAACAACTCTACTGTACAGAACAGCAAGGCACCCAGAATGATCAACGAAACACCACCTGGCACAACCCTCGAGATTGTAGCTCAAAGCTCCATTTAGTGAAGGACTGCCCACACAGAGGCGAGCAAGTCAAGCTGATGATGGTCAACTAGATGATACAGAAGAGTGTCACATTACTCTATCTGCAAATGAGTCATCAATTGAAGGTTTTGACTGACTCATAATGGGATCACATACACAAGGAAGCTGTGTTGAAAAGGATGGCTAAATCAAACTGCAGCCTGAAAACTTAAGTAAAGTGGAAGAAGCGGCAACTGATAACTTACATGACAGGCTGGCGACCTGTACAAGGTGTACCCTGCCTCTCACCCTATGTCAGTTGGTATAGGCTCCAGGCCCCCGTGACCCTGAACAGGATAAGAGGAAGGGAATGGATGGATATGAAATGAATATGACATATGAAAAAAGTTTAAGAATCCTAAGAAGACAAAAATACAGCCATAAACCCTTTGGGTGATACAAAAGATCTGTATTCCCTCAAAAAGTTAAGGATTCAGGAATTCCCTGAAAGTTCTCTAAAGGTCTCACAAAAGTAAGGATCATTCCCGACATGCTAAGCCTTGGAGATGAAGAACTTGGAGTGAACCCTCATGGCTCTATGGCGCTCTAACTGGACTATTGCAGGATTAGTCCTCGTGGGAAAGGGACCAATAATGACTACAGTTATTGCATAGTTGCTTTTTGTTCAAATACAGCTGCATCTTTCCGTGAGGTCAAGGAAACAGGAAGGAGACAGAGATGGCTTTGGGTTGAGAAAACCAACCCGATTATCTACTGGGTGGTTAGAGATTATGAATGCCTCGACTGTATGTGCTTGTGATGTGCATCCTGAAAAGCTCAGACATGCACTTACCTCACCAGGGTCAGGAGCTGGATCTCTGTTATAAAAGGCAGACATAAAGGCGACTGGTTACATAAACAAAAATGGTTATGCAGTTAGTTGGCGCAGAAAATGCTCTGGCAGAGAACTGAACCCTGAACTGAAACCATGTGGACATTAAATCCTAGGCAAATCAACAATAGAAAAAAACTGAAGCATAATGCAATCAGCAGATTAGTTGGCATTAGATAAATGTAATGCTGTAAAGACTGCGCTGTACACCTGCATGAAAATGATTGGCTGTTATAAGTCAGCAGCCCAAAATCCTCAGTATGTCGGTAATTAGGTGGAGCTCTGAACACTGGATGGACCACTGCCATCTGAATAGAAATGTTTAATCAAACAAAGGTGAAAGAATGTAAAAATAATTTGAAATATAACAGAAATAAAATAAAGACTCATTTCATGTTCTTCTCTTTTCTTTAAAAGCTGACTTTCCAAATTACTCTTGCTGGACTAGAGCAAAATCACATATTTTAGTGATGATAAACATTTTTTTATTCAAGGATTACATGAAAATCTGCTATTACCCTGTGAGTTGTTGGAATTGCCTGCCAGATGTGCCTCAACACCAACCTCTTTTTAAAAGCATCCTATAAAGCCACCGACAAGGCTGTATCTCTGTGAATGTGTGAGTAATAGCTCTCTCTATATATATTAGATAGATAGATAGATAGATAGATAGATAGATAGATAGATAGATAGATAGATAGATAGATAGATAGATAGATAGATAGATAGATAGATTTAAGCAACTGCCTTAGACCTGCATTCTATCTGAAGGCCACCAGATGGCGATAGCTGTCGTTGCGAAAAGAGTTCTGGTCCTAGCAGCATATAGAAAAACAGTGTTCTGTCTTAACCTCTGTAAAAACTTTCCTACTGAGTTTATGTGCTCTGGCACTCATTTGGGGTCATATTAAATAAAAAAACAAAGTCTTTTTTGTCAATCTTGATCATAGTATGTTTCGAAATGGAGGATATCTACGCTTGTTGGTCGCAAGTTGATAGCCAATGAGCGTGCAGTTTCACTTTCAAACCTGTCATCCTTGTCACATCTGTTTTTTTTGTAACCAAGAAGGCGACGGTGGAAATACCATCTTGAGGCTTCAAAGCGGAACTTCAGTGGAACTTCATTTGCATTGCATTTACCTCAGATGTTGGAGTGGGAGTGACTCCCGAGTTGATTGCATTCCAGTAATAAAAAAAAGTCGGGAAAGCAAAGAAAAATGTGGATAAAATGTCAAAGAAAAATGTGTGGGAATAATGTTGCACATACAGCATCTCTATCAAAACTGACTGTCTGAAAAAAAGTCTGTTATTTGGTTTTGTGTCTTCGGATGTTAAAAAACTCTAAAAATAAAGTGAATATAAAACCAAATGACCCGAGGGCAGACATTTGGAGACATGGTCTATTGCCAATGAATAAATTATGTGCAGGAGCACAATCATGCTGAAGAGCTTTAGATGCTTGTTTTTTTTCCTTTTCAACCTGTAACCTTTCTTTTCACTCAGGCAGACTAAAATGTCAAATCTGCCAGGGCGTTGGAGCCACAGGCGGCCTCTGCTTTACTGGTAAACACACAGACGACTAAAAGCAGGTTCCTTTTCACAACCACTCAAAGGTTAGATCGGTGAGGCAGCTCGTGTGGGTTAATGGTGGTGCTGGTGACCACCTGATTATCCACATCCAACTCTACTAAGCTGAGATAATCTGTCAAGAAATTATTATTATTATTATTATTATTATTTTAAAACGGTTTGTCAGAGTTTCCCATTTTTACTGCACAACAATAAAAATTGCTAAAAGTTTTTGAAAAAAAAGATTTGGTCTGTTTCTCCCTAGAGGTAACCAAATACATGAATATAAGTCATCTTAACTACAATTTATAACAAGTATACAGTAATATAGTTATAAGAATTGATTTGTGTGGCCTTCCTGAGCATGTTATCAGGGGCGGACAGCCCACCTCTCTGTCCTTGCATTTGAATTTATGAAACAGCGTTTATCATTCACCCGAGTTTTTGCTACTTCTCTATTTAGTGTTGATTAGTTTTGGCACAATAGTTTAAACTTGTGCTTTTGACAGCTGCAACCCCAGATTGCCTTATGGCTCATATGGCTCAGCATCAATGGCAGATGGTGGGATGATAGCAAAACAGAGAGAGAGAGGGAGCTCTGGCATCAGGCAGTACCAACTCTGGGGCTAAGAGCTTACAGGTACTGTAGTTGGGGACTTTCAAGCCTTCAAACACAGGAGCTCAGAGGTGGTGATGTTAAAGTCAACCGACTGCCATAGTTTGTTTATAGCTTAATATTAAAATTTTACTCCCTGTGATTGTGTTAAATTTAAAAATCTTAACCATGGACTAAACTTGTGGATATTATCGCTCTGTGTGTAAGCATTGTGTGGAAGCAAAGTCTTCGGCTTTCTGTGATGGTAACTGTTTGGCCTACAAGTAAATGTCGTTCCTGCATCACTCTGTGTCACGGCTGGTGCAGGCAAGGCAGGGAGGACCTCAGTGCAGGACACAGGGCAAGAACGGAATCGGTGCGTAGGTTTTATTGAAAAGATGTTTAAACACAAATAGGCTGGTGAGGAGCCAGCTACACAAGGAAACTCAAAACATAAAACGGAAAACTTGAAAACACGAAACAAAACACGCAGCAGTCGTCACATGGACGTAGAGAAGACGAGGACCCGAACAACGAACTACACAACACTGAGACTTAAATACACAGCAGGGCAATTGGGGGAACAAACAACAGGTGAGGGCACAGCTGAAACTAATAACACAGATGAAAAAGGGAAGTAAAACTAAACGCATCTCATATGGGACAAGAACTGTCAAAGTAAAACAGGAAACTAAATGAAAACAGAAACGCAGACTTGACACACTGCACAGACACCTGTAGTACAAACAACGAAGACCTGACACGGAAGGGATCTCAGACAGACCCAGGATCACAAGAATACAGGGAAATCAGACATGCAAATAAACTGAGAACAAAACTGTAAGCAAAACCAAGAAACAACCTGAAATGTAAAAAAAAAAAACAGGACTACACAAGAAGAAACTCAGAACACTGGGCCACCGGCCCAGGACCATGACACACAGTTGGTAAGACTCACAGCTGCTAAGCCTGTGACTTTGTGATACTGATAAGGTGGTATTAGATACTAATGACATCATTTTCTTCTTGGTGAGATGTAGCGTAGATGTTGCTTACAGCTGCTTCCATGATACTCTACTGCTATAGTCATGGGATTCATAAGTAGTATTACTGTATATCCTACACATTACCTGCTTTAATATAATATTATATCATATTAACATTACCTATTACATTAACATTTTCTCCCCCAGTTAAAAATGGTTACACTGTAACAGCAAAACCGGCATCATCGATGGCAAGATATTAACATTTTTACAGACAGTAGTGGTCCAGTGGTTGTAGCCTAAATCATCACCCCTCCTCCACCATGCTGACAGTTGGTACGAGGTGTTAGTGCTGATATCCTGTGTTTGGTTTTCATCAGACCTGGTGCTGTGCATTATGGCCAAACAGCTGCACTTTGGTCTCATCTGTTCCGGATGTCTTGTGGTTTGTTCAGATGCAGCTTTGCAGACCTGAGCTGTGCAGCCATGTTTTTTCTCCTGGCAACCTTTTCAAACAAGCCACAATTATTCAGTCTTTTCCTAACCGTACTGTGATGAACTTTATCATTTAACCTACCATCTGAGGCCTGTGCTGTCTGAGATGTAGCTCTTGGGTTTTTTGCAGGATCTGATCTTAGGGTGAATTTTCCGGGACATCTACTCCTGGGAAGATTGTAGCACTGTGTTAATGCACAACATACCTGAATGCTCCAGACCAAAATGTCTGTCTTTATAGAGGTGGTAATACATGGTGATCAGATGATCAAATAATCGAGTGATTAAGATTAAGATTGTTGGGTTACAGCAGACTCTTATGAGGAGTTTTTCCACTCTTTGTTCAGCACATAAACCTATTGTCACAATGAACCAAAATCATCTCATGTAATGTGGATTTTACACTGTTTGTGTTACTTTGTAGACTTTGCACTTGTTCTCATAGGCTGCCTCAGGAAAATGACAATGTGTCTTAATCAGATGTCTGCCATATGATCTAAAATTAATTTCCATAAAGAACAAACTATCAATTAAATCAATGGCCTAAAACATGCAGCCCAAGGAAGGTTTTCTTATCTTGCTAACAAATGATTAATAATCCAAGAGGTTCTTTCAGGGTCTTCAGACGTGTCTGGGGTTTTGTTCTTTTCCCTACTTCACGATTCAAAAGCTGATTACTCATAACCCCGTGCACCTTCAGTGAAGAAGATGAGAAAAGTGTTGTCATGACCACTGGTGGATGACCAGGTTTTGTAAAGAAAAAATTAAGATCCATTAGTTTGTTCGCCCACCTGCTGTAAACAAGACAGAACTGTGGTTAGTCATCCATGCCGAACAGTTCCAGATGAAACAGTCTAGGACAAGTGAAATGCAAATTTTTTGATTAATGCACTTTAGAAGAAGCAACATGCACATGACAGAGGCTGAGAAATAGACAGTTGCTCTAACCGACTTGTGTCTAATTAACTAATTTAGAAGCAACTACTGGATAAAAATGGGATGCTGTCAAAGAAAGCATGCAGTGCCTGCAACAGGAAATGGAAAACAAGAGGAGAAAGGCTTTGCCCTTTGAAGAAATAAACAAGATAAACAGAACTTAACGACAGATCTATGGTCGCCATGGTGTCGTGGAGGTCATAGCAGGTAGTTAATTGGTGGCTGTTTTGTGTTGGCTGGCAGCTCGTGTCTTGGCTGTGGAGGCAGAGTTGGACAAAGCTCAGAAGGACACTGCACAGCTGGAGGACAGGAATATCCATCTGCTTTCTGTCCTCAGGCAGAAAGTGAGCATCAGCTCATGGGCACTTTAATGTATCTATCTCATTAAAATGTGTTCAGACAACTAAAACCCAATCATGTTGTTATACAAGACTCCACAAATAATTTCACCTCCCAATGATTAGGGAACAGAAGATAGGCAAACTAAGCATTTTCTAGCCCCGAGTCAATTATGAAAGATGTGTAGAAACCTGTAAAGAACAGTGACTCCTAAACTCACCTAAACTGAGTACAGGCAGGCTTCTACTTTCATGGTAAAACTTCCAAGTTAACCTTAAAAAGAATATACAGTAATTATTGTACATATAATACAATTATTATATGAGAAAGATGTAAAAGGGGCAAACTATATATGAATGCATAAATGTAGCACAAAAAATAAGGAAATTTGTGATTGGTCAATTACTTCTTTGTTGTAACAATGCTTCTTGGCAGTACATGTTGTACTCTTGCAAAGTCTGATTATTATCTTATTATCAAATGGAGCCGCATTTGTAAAGAAAGTGCATTTTTGTGGGTTGAGCAGCAGAGTTGAGGAGGTGGGCTCTGCCACTGCCAAAACAGCTCATTCTGCTTTTGACTCTTGTTTGGTGTTTATTGGACTGGATGATTAAAGTCTGAAGAAAAAAAGACATGTTGGCAATTTAACCCTTTATTCATGTAACAAAGAGGGGCCTCGGCAGCATGAGGAAGAACCACACACAGCCACAACAGCCTGGCACCTCCTCCTCATGCTGGTCACCAGCTTGGTCACACACTGCTGCTTCAACCAGCAATCATCCAACTCTGAAACCATCCTTCCATTTTTTTATGGCGTAATTATGCATGAATTTATCATTTTTACCAAGTTCTACAATGAGAGCTGTATCCATTCCCTGTAATAAATAGTATTAATTTCAAAGTAATATGTGTGCACATAATGTTTTCAGTTATAATGTTGTTATAGTGTTGTAGTGTAGCATAGACTCATCAAACTTAAACTGTAAAACCTAAATACAATAAAATGGCTGATTTTTAAATGACTGAATGTTACATTTTGGTTCTGAGACCTTTAACAACACGAAGCATTTAGTCACGTCACTGAATAAGCTGAATTTTCTGGGTGTGTCAGTTTGTGACAGGCGCTTTAATTATACTTGACACAGCAATTATGAAACTGACACTGGCCAGAGACAGATGGACAGGTGCTCTCCAGCTGAGACTGTAGTTGGTGTCCAACCGTGAAATTCTGCCACAGATCTGAGCCAACAGGTCATCAGACTGGGGCTTCGAGTAATGCTGTCTCGTGACAGTCGTGTAGACACAGTTCCCGGAGAAGCTGCTGAATGATGGATGATATTATGAACCCACACACTGCAATGTGTCCCAGCATATCTGGGACTTTCACAACAAGTGCCTGGCAGCAACATTGTCAAAAATTGTGAACATCAGACAATTTATTTCCTGTTTTATGGGAAATGTTGCCCCTCGTTTTGTTCTCTTTGATACATTAAAAGAAATTTCAGTGTGTATTAACTCAAAGCTTATTTCATATTTTGGAGGAAAAAAAACACTTCAGAAAAACAAAACAAAACAAAACAATGACTCTAATTAATATTGATTATGCCCTCTCCATCTTCAATATTTCTTTTGGGGGGCAAATGCATGTGTTCTAAATACTGAGGGGGATGTAAGCTTCTGTGTGCATTGGCAGTGTAGTCTCAGTCTAATGTTTAGTACTCTTCTCTTGTGGACTGAAATTAAATAAAAATCCTTCTTTCACATAGAGTCATTTGTGCCACCTAACTTCAGTATTTAATAAGAAAGAAAACTCAAAATGCAACAACACAACATGTCAGTCAAAAAATGACCAACCGAAGGCCTCAATAAAGGCTAGTTTGAATCTGTGAATCTGTTTCCAGCTTTACTGAAGTATAAATAGGCCTCTGCAGTATATCCCAATTTGTTAGACTAAGAAAACAGCTTGTTTTGATGTCAGCCTTCTTTTTCCTTCTCTTGCTTTTCTGTGGCGTGTTCATCTGCAGCATTTCGCTCCTCTTTTACCCACAGCTCTTCAAATATCTGGGGAGGAGAGGAAACAAAACGTTTTACGTCATCATAACTTGTGATTCATTCAGTGAATGGCAATTAGGTTAGGATTGCTCTTTTCACCTCGGTGTGTGTCTGGTCCTCTATATCAGCCCATTTCTGCAGCCGTGTTGTCAGTTTCAAAGCCAACGATACAAAAACAATAAAAAAAAAAAAATTCTGAGATGCCCTGCATATTAAGGCTTTCTAGCAGGGTCTCACACATAGCAACATGATGCTAGAAACTACTTAGTGGAGCGGATACATTTTGTCCCCACTGGGCATGTAAAAATAATTCAGCAGAGGCCAACACATCTAAACCAGAAGGGGGAAAGCCCCCCCCCACCCCCCCCCCAGCAAACTGCACCCAGGTGGCGCATATGGGCACACATTTTAGAAAGATAAGAGCATGATTTTTGCATTTCTAAATGTTAATTTGTTCACATCAGTTACTGCGAATCAAGTCTTTTTCTTTTTTCTTTTCTTTTTTTTTTTTTTTAGTAAATTCCTACCACTTTTTTGTTCAGTAGACCTAAATATAAATATAGCTGCAAGCAGCAATGGGGGGTGGGGGGTGGGGGAGCAAGCAGTGAGACGCAACAGTGGCTCGGAAACAAGTTGTGAGAATAGAAAGGAAGAGGTGTTAAGATCTGCCAGCAAGTTGTATGGCTAAAATACACTTTTGTTTGTTTAGAGCTGATTTCTCATAGACTTCTACACAGCTGGACTTCTTTAGCAATGTTATAGGCTTTAGGCACTATGCCACTGGCTTCACCTTTCTCTCTGATAGTCAGCTTTGCTGTTCAAGCTTAATTTTCAACCAAATAGCTTTCGACATATGAACAGCGTGTCAGGCACGGGTGCTGACATCCATGCTTTCCTGTGACAGATTGGGTAGTTCACGGAGCCTCAGGGAAAAATAAAACATGCAGAATGGCCCCGGAGCTGCAGGTGAATTATTCATCCTATGCATGTGTTATACTCACCAATAATATTTTTAGGCCACATGTACAAAATGTTGCAAATTAGAGGAAAAACTTGAGCCCCGCAGTGAGGGCATTTGGTGGCTCTGTTTTGATGTGAGCTAGAGATCTTTATGAACTAATATATATATATGTCCGTACAGCCAAATTGATGGTCTAACTATTCAAGTCATAGTTTGATTTATTGATGAGCCAGTAGAAGATGCTGTGGCTCTGATCACACCATAAGACCTGTGAATGGAAACAAAATCAACTCATCAGCAGCTCATCTTTGATTCCTTTTATTAATAAAACAATTTTTCTGAAAATGAATTAGAGTTTACATTAATAATGACATTCAGCATTCAACACTACTTTCATCAGCTTATTCATGACAATCTTTAGTTAAGTGTAACTGGGAAATCTATTCAACTTAAAATAAAATAATAAACTGTTATAAACATTATAATATACAGTTTCCCCTAAAGGTAAAATAATCAGAACATAATCACATGCGAAATGCAGCCTTAAATCATTGAATTTAAGCATGGTTGAACTTATATACGTTTCATTTCCTGCAAAACACACTTTAACAATTCTGACTTTCTTCTAGCTTACAAGATGAACTCAACCAGCACTGCACACCTCCATGTTAGGTTAAGTAGCTGTTTTGATAGCTCACATCGTCTCATTTCAAAACAGAAAATCTGTACAAAAACTCATTAAAATGATCTAATTTCTCTTTACTTGTAAGATCCCTTTTTCACTGTGCTGCCTGCCCTTCCTTCAAGCTTCCGGACTACAGCAAATACCTTGGCAACAAATAGGATAAATATTAGATAATACAGTAGAAAATATACTTTTAGCAATCTAATCTTGCGATGAGATTATGTAAATATCTCTACTATGGCTTTATTTTGAAAGAGGAAAAGTAATAAAAATTAATAAATAAACAAGAGATAATTAAAAGGGGAGAGAAATTAGGTGAAACAGGCGCTTTCAATGTAAGATTATTCAGCTATAACAACTGTTGATATAAGGGGTTATTATTTGGATATTACTCTTGGTAATTAAGTAGTATTAACATGCTTTTTTTTTACATTATAACCTTCTTATTGCTACCTTATGACCCTGTTACCACATTACATTATTCCATCATTACTGAGTGGTAATAGAAAGTGCTATCAAATTTCAATTCTGGTCTATACCACACAGTGACCTATGATATTTGTTGGATAATTAAATAATAAAACGCTCCAAAAGATGCCAACAACACAAGCACATGGGAACTGTATCAGTACAGTGGCCTCAGTTAGCTGAGGTGAAGCCTTGCAAGCTCAGATGAGCCAGCTGTCTGTTTCTGCACACCTCCTTAGAGTTGCTATTTAGGTGGAAAGTGTCCACAGAGGCCAAAAACCTTTTATTTATTTTTTAAATTTTTATTAATTTTTTGTACTAAACTGTAAAGACGCTTTTAATGCTAAAAAGTGGGGAATTGGAATGGCATAGGGAACTCTACAGAGATTGATTGACTTTTGGAGCCAGCTTCATGTGGCTTCATTTTTTTTTTTTTAGTCCTGAAGGTTGCCACTTGGGTTAGTGGCACACTACAGCCTTCCAAGTCGTCAGACCTCAACCCAATTGAACAGATATGAGAGATTTTGGACTCATCGGTTAGACAGCTCTCGAACACATTCATCAAAACACAAAATTGGAAGAATAGTGCCTCATCCCTGCTGTAGAGTCCCAGAGACTTGGTGTGTCAATACAAAGGTACAGTGAAGCTGTTCTGGTGGCATGTGGTGGCCAACGACCTTACAGAGATGCTTTATGTTGGTTTTTCCCTTTCAAATTATGTACAATTTGATTGTAGTGTGTTATAAACCATTTACCCAATGTTTATATACTGTTAATTACAGCTGTTTTGTATATTGACAACCGTCCTTTGCTTGTTTGGCGTCAAGTTCTAAATGCTTTTTTTTTTTTTTTTTTTAACAAATACTTCAGAAATAATTTAAAAACCAGCCTGTGGGATATAATTTTCGTGTTTTTATTTGAGCATTCATTTTCAGGTACTTTACACAAACGTTTTGAGGGAAATATGCCACCTTTTCTTTATGGCTTTGTTGATTCATACCAAAAAAAAAGGTCATTGGTGTCCAGCGTACACACTACTTCTTACTAAAGGTGAATGCTGCTTTCAGTGAAATATCATTATTCACTTGACCTAAATTATGCAGCTGGATTAGTTGTGAATTTAATACGGAGGAATGATCTATTTGTATGGAGCATGGCATGTCAAAACCTTTTGAATTAAATGGAGAGATTTGATGGTCGAATTGTATTTTATCCGTGATTAAGGTGGGGTGGGTGTTTTAGGAAAAAAACCTCAGAGTGATTCATATTTGAGAACGTTTTAATATCCATGATATGCATCACATGTACACAATCACAACTTGAATGTCCTAAATATTTACAACTGGCTTTTTATCTGTACAAATCTCCTCTGCTACATAATAAACATGTCCTAAGTGACAGTGTAGCAAAACTGCAGGCAAAAAGACGGATTCAAATCAATAGAATAGAAAGATATGTAACACCAAAACATACTGTATGAGTTTATTTTACATCTAATCAAGCTCACGACAGCAAACAGGCCACTACAGACTTTCCACCAGGGTCTGCGTTGTTGGTCAACAAACTAGCAACCAGTCCAGAACAAGCAGAAATATTCTGCTAAAAAGAAACGTTAACGTCGGATTATAACATTTTCTCTTCTCTCTCCCATGGAACCGGATCCTGGTCCTCTTCCACGTGCGTATTCCTGCGCCCTGTCCAAAAGTGTTCCACATCTGGGAACGTCTTCTCGTTCCCTGGAGAGATCGCGTTGGTGACCGCGTTTGCCCCGACCTCTGCTCCGTTCCCCTCCGTTTTTGGACATTTTTTACGGGGGACGCGCTTCTTGCTTCTGCAGGTCCCGATGAACCAGATACTGATCAGTCCTTGACGAACATCGTCGTACATGGTCATCAAGATGACCGGTGACAAAGAGCTGCACGCGTAAAGGAGGACTTGTGCAAACATCATTAAACCCACGGGAGGTCTGGAGTAGCCGAGTCTGATCCAGGTGAATGTTCCCCACTCTGGCAGCAGCATGAGCCCGAGCGCGCCGCTTAGACACAGTAAAACCAGGATAACCTTGCTCTGGTGCTGCGGTCTTGGTGCGTGGTTAACCGCAGTGTGCAGCGTTTTGGTGTAGTAGGCAACTGTGTAGATGACTGGCACCACAAAGGTTACAGTCGGATAAATCTTGTAGAATAAACTCATGAAGTCAGACGCACACACTGGCATTTCGGAGACGCAAATAGTATCGCGGCCATACGGTAACATAGAAGCAAAAAGCATTTGAGGGATGGGAAACATCATGGAGACTATCCAAATGAACGCCAGGGCTCCGTGAATCCATGTCGGGTTGTGCAGGGGCCCCGTGGCGTTACTGGGAATCAAAGTGTGTTTGGCTCTGGTGGTAAATGCAAGCATTAAAGTTTTTGCAATCACACACGAGTGTTGGAACCAGTCTGTGGTGCTGCACACAAAACTCCCCAAGGTCCAGGTCTGCTTATAGTAAGTGATGGCGCGCACCGGGGCGCACGGTAACAGGATCACCAAGTCCGTGGAAGCCAAAGAGGCTAGAAGTGCTTTTACCTCAGAGCCCTTTCCGTTCCTGAAGTCACGGATGAAAATCAGCAACACGAGCAAATTCCCAACCGCTCCGGACACACAGATACCGATCAAGATGACAGGCATGGCTGTCCTGGTATTCTCACCTTGAAGAAGTTGAACTCCTCCAATGAAATCAAAAAAGGAGACATTTGATGGTCTTTCAATATTCATCTCTTCCACTGTGACTTGAAAATTTGCGTTCATTAAAGTAACAAAATGTATTCAGCAAATAAAAACTCGCTTTTGTCCCGTAGATGCGAATCCTTGAAATAAAAGGAATTGGAGGAGCTGTCCAGCGCACCGCGGTGCTGAAACACTTCTGATGGGGTCGTGCGCGCATCAGCAAGTGGGTGAGCAGGCTGGCAGGTAGGCTATTTCAAGCGCTGCCATTTAGTATCGTCAACCACTCACGTCATTTTTATCAGTGTCGCTCCAGGCTGCAGCCATCCCAAAATGTGAGCGCAGCGGGACATGATTTACATCCACAACCTCATAAAGTAGTCATGCAAGAGTAATCATGTCCTAAAAAGCCTATGCTACCATAAATCTACGAATAACTGTCTCAATTTGTCTAGTTTTTTACTATTTTAAGAATATTTCAGTTTTGGGACAGGAAAAAATGGGTCCACTGGGGACCAAATCACAATTTTAAGATTTTCAAAAAATTTTGTCACATTTTAACATCATATTTTATTTATTAAAAAGGTAAGGTGGAAAAAAGTTACGCTGAAGCAATACTGTGTGACCTTTCAAATAAAAATAAAATACCGAAGCATGACTGAATTACAAACAGTCTGGGGATCTTGATGCTACTGTCTTGTTTTGTGTAAAAAGTAGCTCATAATGACCAGTAATGCCAACTTTATGTATACAGATTCTTCTTTTCTATAATGCATTGACAATGTATGGGCCAGTGTCATCTAACTGGTATGACTTACCAACTTATTAACCACAAAGTATAATTTATTTCAGCAGTTGGGCAACTGGCGTGTGGGGTTATTTACAACCTCAGAAACATGTATGTTTTTCAGTGCTTTAAGTTTTGATTTTATTGTAACTTTTCACTTCCATTGCAATGTTTGTGGTGAACCATAGCTACCAGACCTGGAGTAGCAAAATTTATTGCTGCAAAAACCTTGAATCAGACACTTAATTCAAATATGACAAGTAAAACAGCCCAGCTGCTCAAGATGAGGCAGGTTAATAATTTTTGTACAAAAATGAATGAAAACAATTTAACTATAACTGGGAAATCCTTTAAATATGACTGGTTTTTATTGTTATCACACCGTTAAAACTTTTAGCAAGTGCTGAAACAGTGGAATTTTAACATTTATACATCTGACACAGACTTAGTGAATTATTTGAAAGCCAATAAGCATTTCTTTTTTTTTTTTTAGCTATGTTTTTAATTCCTTTTTTAAATACCAGGTGTCACCTTTCACTTATTCCAACCTGTTACTGTTTGTAACTCATTGGTTTTATTTGTGTACTTTGTGATGCCAAAAAATTACTTGCTGTAACTATATAAAATTTAGTGCATTAACAAGGTTAGAATCAGGCCTGATTATACAGAAAGGATAAACATCAAACCCTATAAATTTTTTTTGTAACCCATTCAATTGTTAACAAATTATTCAGCAGTTATTAATAAGCCATTATATATGCTCAAAAAATCAAAGGAACACTTTTTAATCAGAGTTCAGCATCAAGTCAGTTAAACCTTTGGGATATTGATCTGGTCAGTTAATTGTTAATCAGTTTCAGCTGCTATAGTGTTAATGAAATTAACAACAGGTGCACTAGAGGGGCAACAATGAGACAACCCCCAAAACAGGAATGGGTTCACAGGTGGAAGTCACTGACAGTTTTCCCTCCTCATCATTTCTGACTTTTTTCTTCTTTTTTTTTTTTACTAGTTCTGCCTTTGGCTAGGGTCAGTGTAACTACTGGTAGCATGGGGTGATGCCTGGACCCTACAGAGGTTGCACAGGCAGTCCAACTCCTCCAGGATGGCACATCAATACGTGCCATTGCCAGAAGAGTTGCTGTGCTTCCCAGCATAGTCTCAAGAATATGGAGGAGTTTTCCAGATACAGGCTGACAGGGGAGCTGGACAGGGCCGTAGAAGGCAGGACTGGTATCTGCTCCTTTGTGCAAGGAGGAATAGGATGAGCTGCCAGAGCTACAAAAGGACCTCCAGCATCCACCCGTGTGAATGTTTCTGACCAAACAATCAGAAACAGACTTCATGAGGGCGGCCTGAGGGCCTGATGTCCTCTAGAGGGCCCTGTACTCACTGCCTGGCACCATGGAGCTCAATTGACATACCAGAGTTGGCAGGTCCACCTGCCCTGTGCTTTTCAGAAATGAGAGCAGGTTCACCCTGAGCACATGTGACAGATGTGAAAGGGTCTGGAAAAGCTGTGGTGAACATTATGCTGCCTGTAACATCATTCAGCATGACCACTTTGTTGGTGGGTCAGTGATGGTTTGGGGATGGAGGGAGACACACAGATCTCTACAGGCTAGGCAACAGCACCCTGACTACCATTAAGTATCATAATGAAATCCTTGGACCCAGTTTCAGACCTGGTTCAGTGGGTCCTGGGTTCCTCCTGGTGCATTGTGTGGTGAGAGTATGCAGGCAGTTCCTGGAGGATGAAGAAATTGATCCCACTGACTGGCCGCCAAAATCATCTGATGTAAATCTAATAGAACACCTCTGGGATTATGTTTCAGTCCATCCAAGCCACCAGGTTGCACCTCAGACTGTCCAGTGATGCCCTGGTCCAGATCTGGGAGGAGGACCAGGACACCATGCATCATCTCATTAGGAGCATGCCCCGATGCATGTGAGTACCATTTTGAGTTGCTATGAATTTATTAATTTTTTTGGCCACAGCAGCTTTATTCGTAGTAGAGAGAGACAGGAAATGGGGGAAAGATACAGATACACACAGGCAACCTGGCGACTCGAACGTGACTCGAACTGGGACTCAAATCTGCGCCGCCTGCACCGCAACATGGCATATGCGTGTTCACCACTAAGCCATCCAGACTATGAAATTTCGGCAAAATGGACTAGCCTGCTGCATCATTTATTCACTCTGATTTTTAAGGTGCCTTTGCCTGTAGGTTGATTTTTATAATTTAAATTTCCGTCAAAGGATGTGGCATCCTTCTGTTCCTAACACATTATCTAGTAAATATCAGTATAGATATCCAGCATGATTTTTCCCCCATTGAGATCTGATATGCTGTCAAAGTGTTCCTTTAACTTTTTTTTGAGCAGTGTGTATATAAACAACACAGCATTTAAAACATGAAACAAGAAATTGTTAAGTGGATAAATAGTAAATGAAGTTAGATGTAAACAACAGGAAACCATATTATGCCCTGTTTTACCAGAGACACTCATGTAGTGGTTCCTTGCTTCAAATATGAATGGAAGTGAGCTGATCATTCATGCTCATTATCATACTAATTTGGTGAACTTCATACTGCAGCACAGAGTGAGGTGTGTTTACTTGCCTGGAAGAGCATCCGGTTGTTGAATTGGGAGGGGGTGGTGGGGGTGTTGGGGGGGGATGTGTAGAGGTGAGGGTGCCCACTCAAATGCTGTCACCTCCTCTGAGAAAGCTGGTTGCTAGGAGACCAGCACCACCATCACAGTATGGGGTTAGGAAGATGTAAGGCATCATGAAGTAGTGTGAGATGGATAGAGAGGCTATAAAGTGACTCTGGAGCTTCATATCTAATGAATGAACAGTGTAATTGCAGTGGGGGAAAAGTCTCAAGTGGTATTTAGAGGGATTTTATAATAGCATAACCGGGGGTGCAACCCTCACAGAGTGCAGTAATCAGGGATAATTGACATGTTATGGACTGTGCAAGGCTGGGAATACAAACAGGTTTCAGCTCCCACTGATTTCACTTGTGAAAAACTGAATGTTAATAAAGAGATACAAAGAACACCACTAACAACAGTAGCACTGAGCAAAAATGAATAAATAACTCTATAATGCTTCCTATGCTGATGTAACCCATGTGTGTGTTACGCCTGCTGAAACTTGCGTTGTGTTCTGGCGCGCAATGATGAAGCGGGAGTCAAAGCTGGATTTCAGGATCATTTAGTGATGATACACCTCCATACTGTAACACAAGCATACAAAAGCCCATGAGCCGTGTGTATCATGCACTCTGCCAGACCTGGCTCTCCTCCGGCCATGTTGGAAAGCTCTGTGACCGTTCAATAACTCAGAATAACATAATAATGTAACAAATAAAAATTTACAAGACAGTCCAGAAACATAAAAATAAATACATGTCACTGTGAATATTTTTATTTTTTTGTGCTACATCTCCTTATTCGCT
>JAMQGT020014642.1:0-48665 GCA_024447675.2 Pterophyllum scalare | reverse complement strand
CTTGTCCTTCTTCCATCTACGCTCAGCTCTCCTGCATCACAGCATTAAAGGCTGAGGAGAACTGAGCAGCAGTGGAGGAATTAAAGGCACGACAGCACCATGTAGGAATGAGAGATTTCACCATATGACAAGAAAGGAAAGGATGACTGGGAGGGGCTGAGGGGAGAGAGACAGGAGTAAATTTAATTTCAGTTTGGGGAGAATGTAAAGTTATTTTGACATATAGGTGACGAGTGAGGGTCAGACCTTAACATTCTGAGTAACATGTAATATTTAACCCTTTAACACCAGGCCATTGATACACCTGTTACCTGCCTTTAACAGCCTTTAACACTGCCAGTCTGATCGAGAACGTACTTTGCATTACCGTAATTACACAACCATTTGTCATATCGGACAAACTGTTTCTGAAAGCAGAGAAATTGTGCTTCACACCAAACATAGGGTTATTACGGTAATTGTTGCCAGAAGTCCGCGAACGTTGGGAGTGTCCGAAGTCTGGGAGCCAGTGGGTCCTGCTCTGCCCGAATGGCCAGAGCCTGAGCCTGAGGGTTCAATGCTGGCCACGTCTCGGTGGTCCCTTTGACTTCCAGAGAGTCTCCTCCACTGTCGACCTCTGGAGAGGTCTCATCTTCTTCATCAACCTAGATATTTGAGTTCCATTCTTATTTGGTTTTGCATTTAATCCTGTTTCCCAGATTTGGTTGTAGCCTGTCTCCTGTATTGTGTATATCTTCTGTCTTTGTATCAGGTTCATGTGTCTTAGCCTGAGTCTCTCTTTTCCACTTCCTGTTTAGCTTTAGTAGTCCATGTGTCGTGTGCCTGATATTCTGTTTTGCTTCCTTGGTCTCGTTAGTGTGATTCTGTTCAGCTGTGATTTCCTGGTGTGTAAATATAGTCTGTTTGTCTCTGTTTTCTTCAGTTCTCTGTTGTGTCGTCAGATGTCATCGTTGGCGTCTGCCCACTGTGTGCTCGCCCATCTGTGTGTTCGAGTGAGTTTTGTAATTTGTTGTGCTGGCTCATATACCACTCTGTCCTAGAGTTTTCCAGCTAATAAAAGCTGATGTTAAAGTTCAGTCCTCTCCTGAGTCCTGCACTGGAGTCCTGAAACCCGCCTGCCACAGCGTTTCATGACAAAAGATAATGCTTCTGAATCACCCAGCAAGTCTGATGTGGATCGGATGAGACATGGTCTCATTTCCGTGGTCTAGAGAAATGTATCTCTTTAATAAATGAATGACTCTGTATGTGTCTAATTTGAGAGTTTCAGCACAGAAGACGCCATAAACCCTTGTTGATGCTAACTAACATCACGCTGAATAAACAAAGCAGTGGGCATGCAAGGGAAGGCAAAAGGATGTAGGGCCAGATTTACTGAATGGGGTAAACAAGTGGTCACAAATGCAACAGTGGAAGCAGAAACCTCTGCAGGGGGCCTACTATCAGTGTGCTGTTTGGTATCGTGGTGTGTGCCACACTGAACACGGAGCACAGAGAGCTGTCTCAGGAGATGAGAGAGACAATTACTGACAAGCATGTTAAAGTTAAAGGCAACAAGACTGTTTCCAAGCAGCTTGATGTTCCTGTGACTGCACGTTATTCAGAAGTTTAAGGTCCACAGGACTGTAGCCAACCTCCCTTTGATGTGGCTGTAAAGGAAAATTGATGAAAAATTGAAGCAATGGATATTAGGAACATTAACCAGTGAGCTCAGAACAACTTCCAAAGAGATTAGAGGTGAACTCCAAGGTCAGACCACACCGTCCGCGTGGGCTTAATGGAAGATGACCGAGGAGGACCCCACTGCTGAGAGCAAATCATAAAAAAGTGAGACTGGAATTTGCCAAAATGCACACTGACGAGCCACAAAGCTTCTGGGAGAATATCCTTTGGACAGATGAGACTAAACTGGAGCTTTTTGATAAGTCACATCAGCTCTGTGTTCACAGATATAAAATGAAGCTTACAGAGAAAAGAAAACTGTACCTACTGTGGAACATGAAGGAGGCTCAGTTGTGTTCTGGGGCAGTTTTGCTGCATCTGCCAGAGGGTGTCTTGAATCTGTGCAGGATACAATGAAATCTCATCACTATCAAAGCATTCGAGTGAAACGTGCTGCCCAGTGACAGCAAGGTTGGTCTCAGTTGCAGGTCATGGGTCCTCCAACAGGAGTATGACTAAAAACAGCCAGAAATGACTCAGAACCAAACATTGGACTGTTCTGAAGTGGCCTTCAGAGTCCTGATCTGAATCCTGATTGAACATCTGTGGAAGGAGCTGAAACATGCAGCCTGGAGAAAGCAGCCTTCACACCTGAGACAGCTGTCGACAGGTGCAGAAGTCTCACTGAGAGTTACAGAAATCACTTGATTGCAGTGATTGCCTCAAAAGGCTGTGCAACAAAACATCAGGTTAAGAGTCCCATCGTTTTTGTCCAGGCCAGTTTCATTAGTTTGTTTGTAAAAGTAATTCTGTTGAACCACAATTCAAAAGCAATGTCTGCTTTTCATTACTTAGTTTTTAGTAAATTTATTGCTTTTGTCAGTTTCAAGTTATTTCAGTAACCATCGTAGGTTTTACTTACTTTAACAGAACGATACCAACAGTTAGGTAGAGCACAGGATTCGACCAGAACAGGGCGATTTATTACAAACATAAAAACCTGAAATATTTGTGCAACAGGTGGCCTGTTATTGGAGAGGAGAGGGGGAAGAGTTACTGTGTCTGCACTGCTGAGAAAGACATGCAACAAACACACGAGACATTTTCATTGTTGCGCGTTGTAGAAAAGTAACAAAAAAACTGAAACACTGTAAAATCCTCTGGTCACTATAAAGCAACACACAGCCGTGTGTTCAGCTCCGTTTCATCAAAAATAAGAGTATTATTGACAACAGAAATATGTGGGGCTCTGTTCTAAACATACAGGGTGAGGACTCAGTGAAGAGTTACAGGTCATCCACCCGTGCCAACACACTTGTTCGGGTAACATTTCCGTCTCAGTCCAAATGAATGAACACTGGCAACCATAACCACATCAGAAAAGTGTGTAGAACAAATCTGATAAATGTGGTGAAAAGGGAAAATGGTCTTCTCTAGAATCTTGGCTGGGAAAGAGTAATGTGAAAAAATAAAAATACTTAAAGTACCAAAGTTTTGTACTAAAGTGAGGTATCTAAGCAAACATACTACAGACTGAGGGTCATTTGTCAGATTGCTTTAGATATGCTCTAATTTCAACACTCATCAAAGATAGTCGAAATATTTTTTATTTGAATATTTTTGTGTCTCTACTGCATCCCTCCTAGAATTAAATGTGCTATATAGATAAGGTTCTGCTTGTTTGACCTGATTATCACATGCTGAATGATAGCTGAAATTAATAGCTCAAAAAGGAGCATTGTACTGAATTCTGCATCCATTTCTGGTTCTCATCAAAATATGGCTCATAGCAGTATTAGTTAGAAAAAAACATTCTTGAACTAGAAAGCTTGATCCAAAACCCAGTCAAAGTTATCTTTGAGCAGCACACTCTACTTTGCATCTTTTGCTCATTTTGATGGATCGAAGCATCACTCTGGACAACTTAGAGTTTTAACAGTCAGCACTGCATAAAAGTTCAGTGAGGCTTTTAGGGACATTTAAGGACACAGCAAGCTTTGTCCTCATGACATGGACTTGATTGCAGCAGTCTAGTTCCACTTAGTTTGTGATCAAACCTGCAGCGCTGAAGCCACAAACACTCACACACACACACACACCCCTGTGCACACATAGCACATTGTCTTGCTTTGACATTGTGTTCTCTCACCTGCTCCTAAATATTTATGACGTAAGATAAGTTTCATCACATGCACAGTGACATGTATTTTGTACCTGCAACTTATTGTAAGTGGTAAAAATATATGAATAAGAATAAAAATAAGTAATTCACACATGTAGCCTACATTGTTGTGGTGTTAAGAAGGGAGTCACTTGAAGTCACCTGAAGTAAGGTGTGAGTGGGAGGTTGAGGCATCTGGGAAAGAGCTCAAGACTGCATTGTAGGTGGCTGACGGCTTGTGTGCTGAGCCACCACCTCTGTTCAGTGATGATCATTCACGGAGGACATAGATGGCCTCTTTTACTCTTCTTTCAAACCATCTGTCTTACCGGTTTGGTCCCAGTTGGTGTCTGACTTGCTGATTTGAGGTGGCTGTAACTCAGGAAGTAAATCAGGTCATTTACTAATTGGAAAGTCATTGGTTCAATTCCTGGCTTCCCCAGTCTGCATGCCAAAGTATCCTTGGGCAAGACACTGAACCTGAAGCGGCTCTCCAATGCATTCATTCGAGTTTGAAAGCACTCAGGTGTAGTAAAAAGTGCTCATATGAGTGGATGAATGAGCCATGTTGTATAAAGCACTATGAGCACTTGAGTTAAAAAAGTGTTATACAAGAACCAGTCAATTTATCATTTGATGAAAACCCAGTTATGTCATATCTGTCATATGTGGGCTGTGTGGCAGGAAGGGATGGACCCAAACACAGGATGGGAGGCAGAACAAACTCAAAACTGCTTTATTTGCAGGAGGACCAAATCAACACAAAACACAGAATACAAAACCAAAATCTCGACCAAGCCAGGGAGAAAGGGGAAGACAAAACACTCAACTGGGAACACACAGCTACGGAGGAAACACAGACAATGACGCAACACAGAACAGAGAAAAGTGAAGGCTTAAATACACACACTAGGTAATCATGGCAAGTGGAAACAGCAGGGAACCACAGCAGAAACAAATGAGACTAATAACACAGAGGAAGCAAAACTAAACACAAAGCACGGGGAACACGAGACTGTCAAAATAAAACAGGAAATGACCTAACAAGATACAAATGCAGAAGACACCAACACAAGGACTAATATACATACTGGGGAAAAAGACAAGAGACACCACAACACAAGGAAGGGACACTAAAGGAAACACAGGGAAAACTAAACTCTAAAGCTACGGGAAAGGGGACCTAAACACCACACAACTAAACACAGAGAAGGGCGAAGACACAGGGACAAAACACACAGGAACACAAACACGGGGAAGACCAGAACAAAGGGAAACCAGAATAACATACAAATAACTAATAACAGAACACCCAAACAACTAAACTGTAAGGAAATCTAGGAAAACACAACCACAAAATACAACAAAAAACAGGACTTCACTAAAAGAACCCAAAACGGCCCAGCACCATGACAAGTTGGGATGACCATATTTAAGAGCTTTCTGTACAGGTGTGTGTTCCTTTTCCTTCCCTTCTGCCTTAGAGGGAATGCTTTCTGCCCGGTGTTGCAGGGTCCTAATCACCCCAAATTTGTGTTCCGGTGGGTGGTGGGAGTGTCAAAGAAGAAGGTATCGGTCGCTCTCTCTGTGTGTGTGTGTGTGTGTGTGTGTGTATATACATCTCTCTTTTTTTTTTTTTTTTTCCCGTTTTTGCTCTTCCCATGTCCCTTGTGGGGTTCTGTAAAAACACCTCCTGGTGTAGATCTTGGTGTCAGATGCACTCTTTCCTGTCTATTAAAACATTGTATTGTTGCACTAATAAAAATCCATCCATCCATTCTCTTCGGCTTATCCTGTTCAGGGTTGAGGGAGGGCTGGAGCCTATCCCAGCTGTCATAGGGCGAGAGGCAGGTGCACACCCTGGACCTAACAGATATGCCGATATATTAGAATTTATAGGGTGCAATGAAACTGATCTGAATCTTTAATGTGAATGTGTACTGCACTGCATGTGTGAAAAATGTAGACTGTCGCCAACACTGTACTCAGTGGCAGCTGGAGCGATTTGTCATCTGAGCAGCCGGTCTGTGCCAAAAAGTGATTTCTGGTATTTGCCCAAAAAAATTATTGCTGGTATTTATATTGTTATAAATGACTTGTGGTCCTATAATCTGTCAAGCATATCTCAAATATTATCTCTTATGAATGAAATCAATTCATTATGAGTCATAAAGAACATTTCTGTCACATGGTAGAAGCTGCAATCAGTTTTTGGCAAAGTGACTTTCATATTGTAGCGATTCTGTTAAAGTTAGATGGTTCTGTGCAGATGTTCTGATTTCCCACTGTTTTGGTGGTCCTTGAACTTGTGTGCGCGCAGGGAGGGAGAGTGAGGGTCAGAGCTGGAGTCCCGTTTTGTTGTTTTTGGCGTGGTTGCGGCCCATAGCAACCATTTAATTGCTAATAAAAGGGCAACTTTTGCTGGCAATGTCTCGCCATCTTCTTCAATGTCTTAACAGATGCTACAATATATTCATTATTAATGAGGGTAAGAACAACATTTCATATATAATCCATTCTCTTCCGCTTATCCTGTTCAGGGTCGTGGGAGGGCTGGAGTCTATAGGGCGAGAGGCAGGGTACACCCTGTACCGGTCACCAGCCTGTCGCAGGGCCAACACAGAGACACAGACAACCATTCATACTCACATTCATGCCTATGGGCAATTTAGAGTGACCAATAAACCTAACCCCAGCAACTGCATGTCTTTGGACTGTGGGAGGAATCTGGAGTACCTGGAAGAAACCCAGGGAGAGCATGTAAACTCCACACAGCGAGAGGTCCGGGCCAAGGTGGAATTGAACCCAAGATGGCGCACCCTGTAAGGCAGCGGCCACTCCAGCTCCCGATAGTGATGTGCATTTTATGTTAAATGTGTCGTCTGAACCGTCTCAGTCTTGTACGAGAAGAGTCTACAACAGAAGCCTACTACTCGGACTACGAAACTCTTTTCAAACGATCTCTCCAGAGTTATGTTAGCTTTGGATTCCAAAGCACTCGGCAAGCTAGGCACTTTACACCGGTAAGACCGAAGGGCCTGCAAAACAGTGGACTCCACCCCTGCCACCAGCCAACGCTTTAAGCGACGCAAGCGGTGTGCTAGACCTAGCAAGCGGGCAGTCGAGCGGGTATCAGTGCTCTCCAACGTTTGTTTGCTGGAAAACAAAAAAGCCACGCTCTCAGCGGTAAATCTCGCGGTGGTGGTGTGTGCATTTTCATCAATAACAAGTGGTGTACTAACAACAAAGTTATCTCGAGTCACTGTTCTGAGGACATTGAATTTCTATCAGTCAAATGCCATGCTAGTATACTTGCCAAGAAAATTTTCAGCAGTCAACATTACAGCTGTGTACATCCCGCCCAGTGCGAACACAAAAGATGTACTGTCTACATTGTATCAGTCTGTGAGCTCAATGCAGGACTCTAACCTGGACTGTGCCTATATAATTGTGGGTGATTTCAATCAGGCCAAATTGAAGACAGTACTCCCACACGATCACAAATCATGTGGATTTTGCAACTAGGGGAGAGAACATTCTTGACCAGAGTCTACACAAACATTAAACAGGCATACAGAGCTGTTCCCCACCCCCACCTGGGAAACTCGGACCATCTTTCTGTTATGCTAATTCCAGCTTACAGACCACTGCTAACTAGGAGCAAACCATCTGTGAAGCAGATCAGAACTTGGCCAGAGGGGGCTATCTCAGCACTCTAAGACTGTTTTGACTGTACAGACTGGGCTGTTTTTAGGGAGGCTGCCACTTCCAACCAGCATGTCAACATAACGGAATACACTGAGTCTGTGACGGGATACATATCCAAATGCATAGAAGATGTGACCATCATAAAACACATCTCCACATGGGCAAACGTAAAACCTTGGTTCACCAGGGAGGTATGTGAGCTGCTGAGAGTACGGAATACTGCTTTCAAGTCCGGAGACACAGAAGCTCTCTGAAATGCTTGGGCCAACTTGAACTGGGGTATGAGAGCAGCCAATTGCACTATGACAGGAAAGACCCTCAGATGCCTATGGCAAGGCATCCAGTCAGTAACAGATTACAGGCCTACACCCCCACTGTGCAAGGACAGCACAGACGTCCTAAACACACTCAACACCTTCTTCGGCCGTTTTGAAGAAAACAACACCACTCCAACAAAAGCCATTCACTGTTTGGACAATGCAACACTTCAACTGGACCCTGCTGACATGAGGAGGACCCTTCAAAAGGTGAACCCCAGGAAGGCTGCTGATCCTGATAACATACCTGGGCGTGTACTCAGAGACTGTACTGACTCACTTACCAGTGTTCTCACAGATATCTTCAACACCTCTCTGAGCCAAGCCATCATACCAGAATGCTTCAAAGCTACCACCATCATACCGCTACCCAAGAAATCCCCAGCCACATCACTGAACGACTACCGGCCTATAGCACTCACTCCCATCGTGATGAAGTGCTTTGAAAGGCTGATCAAGGCTCATCCCAGCCTATCCACCACATTTGATCCTCTCCAGTTTGTATACCGTCCCAAGCACTCCACTGAGATGCCATAACAACAGCACTTCACCTCAGCCTGACTCATCTGGAGAACAGAAAAAGCTGCGTGCTGATGCTATTCATTGACTTCAGCTCCGCCTTCAACACTGTCATTCCACAACACCTGGTAAACAAACTCAGTGCTATAGGCATCAGCACCCTGCTTTGCAACTGGCTACTAGACTTTCTTACCAACAGACCACAGACAGTAAGAGTTGGCAAAAACTCCTCACAGACCACCATCATGAGCACTGGGGTCCCCCAGGGATGTGTGCTGAGTCCTCTGCTGTTCACATTGATTACTCATGACTGCTGTGCCAGACACAACTCGAACCACATTATCAAGTTTGCAGATGACACAACAGTAGTGGGCCTCATCAGCAATGATGACGACTCAGCCTACAGAGAGGAGGTACACCAACTCATCAACTGGTGTGGCATTAACAATCTAAACCCCAAGAATATTTATCCCCCACACATAAAAGATCAGCAAACTGTGCAAACAGCAGACTCAGTGTCTGCAAAATACTCTTTTTATGCACATGCCAAAATTATTTTTGCACAAGAACATAACAAGTTTACTAAAACTTATTAATCTCCATGCTGCTATTCTGCACTTTGCCATATTGCACTTTGTATTGTTGTACACCTGTACTATTACTACTGCACTCGAGTAACATACCTCAACTTGACTACATTCTGGTGCACTGTGTTAGCCTGGAAACTGTATCCCCACTGCTTGTCTTATGTTGTGCTGATATTTATTTACATTCTATGTCTGGTGGCTTATGTTTAGTCTGTGCTTCAGTTTTTATGCTTAGTTGTGTGTCAGTTTTTGTTTTTAATACTGCACATTTGGAGTTTGGAGAAACAAAATTTCAGCCTTCTGTGTAATGTACTATTACATGGTCTGATTGACAATAAAGTTCACTTTGACTTTCTAGATGTCATTCTAGCTGTGAGGCAGTAGTGCTAACCGCCACGCCACCGTGTTGCCCATTTTATATCTAAGCCCTTCATAAATCCTGTGCACCACAGTCTATTTACTGATATAAGCAAAGATAAAACATAGGAAATCCCTTTTTGACACAACACCGGAAACCTGAAAACTCAGCTGTCGACGTGTTTCGTGTACATACAGCGCTCGTACTGTGTCCCTTCATACGCTGTGGCATCCCCCGGACCTCTGGCAACAGTGCCGGCCGCTGATCACCAGATTACACACAAATATCCAGGCCAGCCTAGATGAAAACATGCCAGGAACCTGTAGAATTAAAGTACATATCTTCTGAATAAAATCCATCACCGTTTTCTGCGGTTTACTGCATACGGTTTCCATTTTTAGAACAATGCTTCCACTTCTTGTTGAATTTATCTCCGGTGGTTTTGGCTGCTTTCCACACCTGCTGCACCGCACTCACAGCTTGTTCCTGTCTAATATCATCAGTAGAGTCATTCTGTAAAACGATGATGGCCTATTTCAGGGAATTCAATGAGGCCATTGAACCGATCTGCCAGACCGGAGGCCATATCGCTGCAGACCACAGAATGGTGCAGTGGTGTGGATGCCTCGGGCATTGGCGGTCAGGTGGCAGCGCTCAAATTACACAGACCGACCGACATTTTCTAACTTTTTGGAAAGCGTACGCTGGGTGTCTGTGTTCACCATGCCAGTCTGCAAAATAATGGCAGCGGTAAAAGTTGGGTAAAGCAGCAGAGTCCCACATGCGGTTTCTTTGACTATGATAGTGAGACAGACAGAAGCGAGTGTCTTGTTGTGGAAGATGGCAAATGTGTGGAACACTTCTCAAGGATGTTAGGTATATTAACATGTTTTCTGTATTTTATCATATCTTTGGTATATGTTTTTATCTTGTTTAATATACTGTTGTTTCTCCTTACTCAAATGAGGAGATTTAGTGTCCCTTCTGAAAGAAGGACACTGAAGATGTTGTTTCATTGTTTGAGTTCTCACAGGAGCACACATGAAAGCCTCGTTCACATTCCTGAGTTTCCTTATCAACCAGATCACCAGCGTGGGAAAGAGCCAGGAAGGAACTGGTTGTAAAAGTGATATCTTTGTGTGAAGCCATGCGAACGCATTTTAAATGTTTATTACCTGCTTTGAACTGCATTTAGTGTGGAGTCATTGATGATACATCACATGACCCTTACTTTGAAAGTTCTGAATAAAAACCGTGCGTGGAGGGAACATCCTCTGAGAGAGACCACTTCCTGTTTGAGTAAAGAGCAGAGAATTTACTTTTTCTGGCTCGGTACTTGAAGAGGCATGGTTTCCTCCCCGCTAGCGGCGAAAACCTGAAAGCTGTGTATGTGCATTTGTTCTCCATTACTTGTTAATTCTGAATGATTCTGAACCGATCAAAGGAGAAAAACCACCAACCTCAAAGTCCACCTGAAAGAACATAAGGTGGCTACAGATCCTACGACCTGACCTGCAGTTCTGAGAAATGTAACTACACGCAGCCCAGAATGATTCTGATTGGCCTGTTCAGCACTCACAGTGCTCCTGTGAATTTCTGGGGACTTTTGCCAGTTTTTGAATTTATCAGTGAGAGAGAATAACAATCAGGAATAATAATCAAAGCATCAACATAAGGACTCACAAATTCCTGGAGGGAGACTGCAGAATCTATTGGAATGGACATGAAGGAAAGAACAAAGTGAAAAAACAAACAACAACAAAACTAGAGGAACATTTATATTTGCAGCCAAAAAAACAAACTGACCACAAAGAGGGAGGAGCCAGGAGGGAAAAAGGCCCAGCATTCTTTGTTTCTGTCGGCACCGCAGGTAAAACACTGGGACACGACCACGAGGTAATTAACACACACAGCAGATATCGGCCACTTGTGCACGGAGCCCACACAAGACCCAGCGCAGACTCATTCAGGCCTAACAGTGAGGATCTAACCAAGCTAGCATCTCTGAGTAGCTCCTCCAGGGACTCCAACAGCAGAACCATGCATCACGAGACAACCATGATGGAGCTGTTTTCAGCTTAAAAATAACTGCTGGGTAGTTAATACACAGGAACACTGCACTGATAACTGTGTTAATGACACTGGGATGTCCACACCACTGTGTGGCACACGCAGATACGAACACACACCAGCCTTGAGAAGCTCTGTTTGAGCTTTGATTCCTTCTAGATGCTCAGAGTTCAGTTTGTTCTTGTTTCTAATGATTCGCTGTGTTCTGATGTTATAAACCACATGGAGCTGATGCTAGTCTGCTGCACTGAAGCTGGACCTGCATCTACTGCTGGGCACTCCAGTTTGTTCTGCATTTATTCCTGAGATAAATATTTTTATTCATATTTGTCAATTTTTAAGATGAGAGTTTATTTGTGAGTTTAAGGTAACTGGATTTTTCTTTATGTTGCACCCTTTGATTTCTCATGATGTTCATGTGTGTCCTTAATATTTATTAATTAACTGTCAAAGCGAGTCAGTGAGTTAAGAAAATGCACTCTTAGATTATTAGAAAATCTACCTAGCAAGGAAATTAAAGTTTCTCATAATGTTGGAAATATCTGAAATAATGAAAATAGTCCAGAATTTTTACTGCAGATGTTTTGTGCTTTAACCAAGGACATAACCAAGGACATTACTTCCTCAAACAATATACAGTGAGGAAAAAGCTGCTACATTTTCCACTCATATTGTTTCTTGAAGTTGAATGAGAGACAAAATATGACTGTTGTTTGCTTAAAAAAACCTCTACATTTCTCTAACTTTAAATTGCAGGAACATTTATAATTACTAATTTACTATCCACTTTAATTTCTCTGACAGAATATTCCTAAAGGGATTAATAAAGTTTAATCTAATCTAATCTCTAATTTAAATGCAACTAATCTACAATAAATTGTAAATTGATTGCAATTTACAAAACAGACTTGATAAATGTGGAAAACCTGAGAAATATTGTTGAAATTGCTCTTATTTTTCATAAGACATCAGCAGAAGTTCATCTTTTGGTTTGTTTTTAATGGGTTACTCATGAAAGGAGAACATGTGAATGTTAACAGATTATTACAGTTTTATCATGTGGGTTATTATGTAGTGGTTTTTTGATCTGATCCATTTTAAATCAAACTGGACTGTAACTAATGTACAATATAATCAAGGTTTGCATTAAACTGTACTGCGACTCTGACCTGATCATGCTGAGCTCTTCACCTCTTTTGGGAGTCACAGTTGCAGGAGAAGGGAGGAAATAAAACTGCAGTTGGAATATTGGCCTGAGAGACATGATGGGTTTGCAAACCTTCTTTTTCCACTCGAAACACCTGGAACAGATAATTAAAGATTAAGTCAATATTTACAATAACAGTGGTCATATTTTTACTTCATATTCAGTTCTACTGTACTTGCTGTTGAAACTACAAGGCTCCTAAAGTACTCATAAAGTTTACTTTTTGAAATTTTGGCAATTATACATGCATGCTAGGTAGGCTTTTGAATGACAGACTCTTACTTGACATGGAGAATTATCATGGTACTATTAATAAATGTAATAAATTCATCTGTCACCACTGATAGAGGTAAGAGACAGATGCAGAGAGGGACTTACAACACCCTGCTGGAATAATAAGCTGGCCACAGGAGGAGATAGAGGCCACTGATTTCAAGACACAAAATCCTTGACAATACATGGTCTCCACCCGCAGTGCAGCACCTTGAGGCTCTATGAGCAACAGAAAGAGGGAGGGTGAGGATTAGTGACTGCCAGAGCCACAATCCAGGATGAAACACAGAGCATCTGCAAAAACATTAGGACGATGGCCCACCAAGATGAGCTGCAACAAAGCCTCAGACAGCTGAAGATAGAGATGAGAAACAGGAAGAGGAACTATCGTGGATGACCAAACCCCTGCATGGGATGCACCATGGACAGACAGAGGAAGAGGCTGACATCAAGAAATCCTACCAGTGGCTAGAAAAAGCCAGCTTAAAGGATAGCAGAGAGGCTTTTATAATGGCAGCACAAGAACAGGCCCTGAGCACCAAATCCAAAGAAGCAGGAGTCTAAAACAGCCAACAGGACCCAAGTTGCAGACTGTGCAAAGGTGCAACACACAACACCAATGCTCAGTAGCTAGTGGATCTAAGAGCAGACCACAGCAACCTCCCTGAACAGGCTCCAGTGACCATCAACAGTGGCAAATATCCAGGAAAGAGTCTCAAATCTGAAGAGCTGGACAGCACCAGGCCCTGAAATGATTCACACCTACTGACTAAAGAAGCTAACTGCACTCCATGAGCGCCTGGCAGCACAAATGAACCAGCTGCTAGAGGCTGAGACACACCCAGAATAGCTGACTGAAGGGGTCCTGATCCCGAAGGACCCCAAGGAGGGACTGGTCCCATCCAACTACTGGCCAAATAACCTGCCTCAGTACGACATGGAAACTCCTGTCAGGCATCATAGCAGCTAAGATAAGTAGGCATGTGGCTCAATACAGACCTGACTGACCAACCTGTGCACCGCCTGGATTGATTATAAGAAAGCCTATGACTCCATGCTGTACACATTGATCCTGGAATGCCTAGAACTGTGTAAGATCAACAGGACCCTAAGAGCCTTCATCAAGAACTCAGTGGGTATGTGGAGAACAATACTAGAGGCAAACTCCAAGCCCATCGCACAAGTCAACATCAAGTGCAGAATTTACCAAGAAGATGCCCTGTCCCCACTGCTGTTCTGCATAGGCCTGAATCCCCTCAGCCAGATCATCAACAAGACTGGCTACAGATACCGACTACGGAATGGAGCACACCATCAGCCACCTCCTGTACATGCATGACATCAAGCTGTATGCTAAGAGTGAATGAGATATCGATTCACTGATCCACACCACCAGGATCTACAGCAATGACATCGGAATGTCATTTGGACTGGAGAAGTGTAGTCGGATAGTAACAGAGAGGGAAGGTAGTCAGAACTGAGGGGATTGCACTATCAGAAGTCAACATTGCAGAAATCAAGGACAGCTACAAGTACCTTGGAATACCAGTGATGGCAACACCAAGAAGAAAGAACATGAAAAGCTCGATAAAGGGCTCAGAGAAGAACTATAGAGAGGATGTGGAAGGTGAAGGTAACTGTGGTGGTCCCTGTGGTATTCGGATCACTCAGGGCAGTGAACCCCAAACTGGGAGAGTGGTTCCAGCAGATTCCAGAAACGACATCTGAGATCTCTGTCCAGAAGAGCGCAGTCCTGGGAACAGCTAAGGTACGGCACAGGATCCTTAAGTTCTCAGGCCTCTGGTAGAGAACCTGAGCTTGGAGGATAAAGACTGCCCACAGGGCGAGCTGGGCTTGTTTTTTTGTGTATGTGTGTGTATGTGTATATATCTATGTACATATGTGTATATGTACTGTATAAATATATGTATGTATATATATAAAATTTGTGCTATTCCAGCTATATGTTAATTCAAATGATCTTCAATATACTGTGTTCAGTTTATACTGTGGGTTTCAGGCATATCCCTGTCTTCTGTTTAGAGTCCCAGTTAGTTTTTAAGCTGACTGCTTCAGCTAGGTTATTCTGCCAATGAATCTAAGAGTTTTCTAGCTGAGCATAAGCTCAGAGACTGAGCAATCACAGCTGTTCCAAGTTAAAAATAAGATTTTATTTGTAACAAAACTCCAATATTGGCTATTTATGACAACTACTGAAATACAAACAAACCAAAAAATGTACTTTCTGCAGGTATGTGGTAAATCCACTGTGGTCGGGCCATCTGAGCCTGCTTTGCATCAACATAACCACTACTTCCAGCTGTCCAGTGTCACTTGAATTGCCACCTGGTGGGATAAGTACAGAAGAACAGCCTGAGAGAAAGCTCTGAGTCAGTGAGCCTGAATTAAGGATTATTGAACCCCTGACTTACAGTCAACTCTCCACACGTATTTGCAGATCATTACACACATTTGTGTTTTGCTACAATAATAGTCCCATAAACCTTGTGGTTAAACAACTGTATTGAAAGGGAGCCAAAACTAAAGGCCAGGTTCAGTGAATTTGAGACTCAACTCCACACCCTGGAAAATCCTGTAGCTAGCCAGGCCAATGTAATCAATGCAGGTGAAACTAGGTTAGCCACATTAGCTCTCCCCCAGCAGATTGTGCTGAGCAGCCAGGAAATCAGACTAGCTGGGTGACTGTGAGGACGAAGCATATTCCTAACCAGAAGCCCCCAGTACACCACCAACCTGCTCATATTTTGAATCATTTTTCTCAACTCTGTGACACACCTGCCAAAGAACAACAACACTGATTTTTTTTAGAAACATGAAGGTAGAGACACCAGCAACCATTGATTTTCTTCCAGGGGCCAGAGCAGGTGACATAGAAGGAACCCTGAAACTGCTCACTAAAGATAAACATAGATTTTTAAAAATATAAATGGTAAATGGACTGGTTCTTATATAGCACTTTTCTATTCTACTTTGAGCGCTCAGAGCTCTTTATACAACATGCCTCATTCACACATTCATATATGCACTTCCTTCTACAGCTAAGTGATTTCTATCTAACATTCACACACATTCATACTCCAACGGTTGCATCGGAGAGCAACTTAGGGCTAACTATCTTGCCCAATGATACTTTGGCATGCAGACTGGAGCAGCCAGGGATCAAACCGCTACAGCCACCCTACAGAAATACATATTTCTGCTTTCACAGTGCATACAAAATAATAATGCAGTGTTTGATACTGTTACTACCATAATATTTTATACAGCAATTAGAGCATGCTGTACAGTGTATCACAAAAGTACTCACTTTTGTGATACACTGTACAGCAGTCCATCACCTTTCCCCTCAGCCTCTTCAATAAAGCAGTGGTTGTCTTAGAGGTGTGTTTGGGGTCATTATCATGCTGGAACACTGCCCTGAGACCCAGTTTCCAGAGGGAGGGGATCATGCTCTGCTTCATTATTTCACAGTACATATTGGAGTTCATGTGTCCCTCAGTGAAATGTAACTCCCCAACACCTGCTGCACTCATGCAGCCCCAGACCATGGCATTCCCACCACCATGCTCGACTGTAGGCATGACACACTTATCTTTGTACTCCTCACCTGATCGCCGCCACACATGCTTGAGACCATCTGAACCAAACAAATGAATCTTGGTCTCATCAGACCATAGGACATGGTTCCAGTAATCCATGTCCTTTGTTGACATGTCTTCAGCAAACTGTTTGTGGGCTTTCTTGTGTACAGACTTCAGAAGAGGCTTCCTTCTGGGGTGACAGCCATGCAGACCAGTTTGATGTAGGGTGCGGCGTATGGTCTGAGCACTGACAGGCTGACCCCCCACCTCTTCAGTCTCTGCAGCAATGCTGACAGCACTCCTGCGTCTATCTTTCAGAGACAGCATTTGGATGTGACGCCGAGCACGTGCACTCAGCTTCTTTGGACGACCAACGCGAGGTCTGTTCTGAGTGGACCCTGCTCTTTTAAAACGCTGGATGATCTTGGCCACTGTGCTGCAGCTCAGTTTCAGGGTGTTGGCCATCTTCTTGTAGCCTTGGCCATCTTCATGTAGCAGCAACAATTCATCTTTTAAGATCCTCAGAGAGTTCTTTGCCATGAGGTGCCATGTTGGAGCTTTCAGTGACCAGTATGAGAGAGTGTGAGAGCTGTACTACAAAACTGAACACACCTGCTCCCTGTGCACACCTGAGACCTAGTAACACTAACGAGTCACATGACATTTTGGAGGGGAAATGACAAGCAGTGCTCAATTTGGTCATTTACGGGTGTAGTCTCTTAGGGGTGTACTCACTTTTGTTGCTGCTGGTTTAGACATTAATGGCTGTATATTGAGTTATTTTGAGGGAAGAATGAATTTACACTGTTATATAAGCTGATCACAGACTATAACTATAACCTATAACAAGGTACTGCGCTGCAGTGGTTTGAACCATAATCTAATATAATTCAATTTAACTCCATCAACTCCATCATTTAGGGGGGCGGTGAGCTGTGGTCCCATTTCATCGTGGACCTGGCGGGTGAGTGGGGGCGGGCCGGGGGGATTCGGATGTCTGATGGCTCTTGGACTGGAGGACTGTGGCTGCCGTTTTGCCGGTGTCCATGTGCGGGCCCCGGCTGTTGGTGGAGGGGGCTGGGATGGAGGCGCTCATGGACTTGGGGTGTGGGACTGGGGTGCCTGTGGTGGTGGGTGCTGGCCCTGGGCCGGGTGGCCGGCCTCCTCTGCGGGGGTCGGGATGCGGGGTCTGGTGCCCTGGTGCTCAGGGTTGCCCGTTTCCCGGCTGGGCCCCTCCCTGTGCTGGGGGGTCTGGGCCCTCTCTGGCGCACCGCCAAGCGGGGTGGGTGACCCGTGTCGGGATGTCTGGCTGGCATTCCGGTATTCTGGGGTGCCCGCATTTCCTCTGGGGGGGTGGGGCGGTCGTGTGAGGGGGCAGTGGCTTCCACTGGGACCGGTTGGTCCTGGACCCGGGGCCACTCTGTTTTTTGCATGTAGATAAGGTTGAGATACTTATGTGTGGGTGTGGGTGAGATGTTTGTTGTAGTTTTGTGGGTGTGTGTGTGTGTGTGTGTGTGTGCGTGTTTGTGCTTGTCTGTAGTGTGGGTGGTGGTGCTGGCCTTGGGTGTGGCGGTGCTCTGGGTGTGTGGCCACCTCGGGCTCTGGACCTGTCTTCCCTGCCCTGCGGTTGGGTGTAGGGAACTGGGGAGTTTAGTGAACCAGCACTAGCTGGTTCTCCTCCTCCGGGAGTAATTTTCTACCTCCCGGTCGTACATTTCCTAGCCCTTACCCTCCTCCCACTCAAACAACACATTATACATACACGTAGGTTTTTTTTTTGTTTGTTTTTTTTTCCTTTGGGGGGGGGGCGCTGCACTGTACTGTGAGCAGGGCTTAACCTGGCTCTGCTCGCTGTGCTGCATGGTGTCGCGCCACTCCCTCCCCCCCTTTTTATTTATTTATTTATTTATTTTTATTTATTTTTTTATTTTATTTTATTTATTATTTATTTATTTATTTATTTTTTTTATTTTATACAGTAGTTACATCATACAGCTCACAACATGTCACAGTGCACTCAGGGCCTTGGGGGGCAGGTGCGACATGTGGTGATTAGTGGGTGGAGCTGCTGAGGTGGCTCCACTCATTTGCTCACTGCTGCCTGCCCCTCAATTTTATTTACATCCTAGACATTGAGGGCCTTGGGGGGACGGTGTGGATGGGTACTGTTTCTCAGTGCTCATGTTATACCTGTCTCTCCAATTTTAACAGCACCATAGCTTTTCACACAGTCATACGCAGTCCTCCAATTAAATACATACACATTCACCTAACACATCACCCCAACCACTCTGGGTGGGAGGAGGGGGTGGGCGGGTCTTCCCACACCCCAGTTTCACATGCCCTGCCTGGGGCGGGGATTGGATAGTGGTTCGGGGTTGGTTTGCTGCTCCCCCAGGGTGCCGCTGGCTAGGTGCTGGTATCCGCTCGCCCACACTTAATATCCATGCTTGACTGCCATATATGTATGTATGTATGAGTATATGAGAGGTGTGTGTGTTTGTGTGTGTATGTGTGTGTGCTTGTGTGTGTATGTGTGTGTGTGCATGTATAGACGGCTGGCCCTGGGTCTGCGGCCTGCCCTGGCCTCTGTGGGTGCCGCTGCTCCCCATTGATCGTCACTGCCACTCCTGGTTTGTGGGTGCCTGGGGGTCCTGGGATGCGTGGTTGGATGTCTTGACATGGCTTTTGGCCTGCTCCCTTGGCGGCTGTGGCCTGGGGTGGCTCGGGCTTCATGGGCATGGGGGGGGCCGGGCTGGGTGTCGGGCGGCTCCCGGGTGCCTGGGGCCTGGGGGCCGCTTTCTAGGCTCGTGCGGGTGGGGCCGGCCTCCCGGGGGGGTGGGGTGCTCGTTGCCTCTGGCTCTCCGGGATCTTGCCCGTTGACCATGGGGGCTCTGTCTAGTGTCTCCCTCCTTCCTTCTCTGGGGGGTGCACATGGTTGCCGTAGGGGACTGTGTGGCCTCGGATCTTCTGCGCTCCTGGTGGGCCTTGGATGACCTGGGGTCCCCTGGGTCTCATCCCTGCTTGCCTCTGGATCCGGATGGGGGTGGTTGCGGCTTTTTTGCCCTCATTATTGAGTACGTTCCATGACAGAGGAACACACACATAACAACAAACCACAACAAGCCTGTGTGAGTGTGTGTGTGTGTGTGTGTATATGCATGTATTCATAGGTGTATATGTATGTGCCCCTATCTGTTTTTCTCCTCCTTTCTTTCTTTTCTGTATCCCCCCCCCATCTTTTCTTTCCTCTTCTTCCTGCCTGTCAGGTCTGGCAAGAATAAATGAAATAAAATATAAACAACAAGAATAGCCTATAGAAACTTATAGAGCTCTTGTTGTAAAAGCAAATATGTTTGGCAGCAGCAACGCAATTGGACCATCATTCTGATTGCATAAAATGCCGGACATGACAGGCCAAAAAAAAAAAAAAAAAAATTCAATTTGTATAAGTAAATGGAGAAAGCATACAAGCATGTGGAGTCATAAAAACTACTGAGTACTATTTCCTTACCATTTTGAAATTTTGGCAAAATAAATGAGCCATTTTTTTCACTTTAAATTCAGCCCTCTGTAACAATGTGGCATCCTTTCATTCCTAACACATTACTCGGTCCATATCAATATAGATATACAGCAGGATTTTTTCCCCTATTGAGATCTGATGTGTTTTCAAATTGTTCTTTTAATTTCTTTGAGCAGTGTGGTTTGAACCCGGTGAAGGAGGACAATGTTTGCTTTTGGAAAAGCACTGTGGAATGGGAAACTTTCTAAAACTGTTGTAAAAGCAAGAAGAGCAAAAAAAACAAACAAAAAAAACATTGACAGTCAGAGTGGCACGCACAATTGTGCACATTGCATCTGCAAAGCAAGTACACCAACCTCAAGCGCAGTAGTATTAGCTTGCTAACGTACCACTATGAGTTTACTCCACTTTGGCACTATATCTATGTGACCAGTCACTTAGCCATTACATGTAGTTAATGGAAGTGTCAGGTAACTATTAAGATATTAAACTAACTCTTTCCTCGCATGAAGACAGGAGAGTTGACTTGGTAGTAAAGCCAATGATTGAGGTGATGATAGCGGTTTTACCTTTTTAGCTGCCTGCACTCAATGGTTAGTGGTCAGTAAACATGCTCCTTTAGATCAGGTTGATTTTTCTATTCAAGAATTCTCTGCATTGTTTTTCTTTGTCTCAGTAGATTCATTTTATGACTTGTTAGCTTCAAGTGGTATTGTCAAAAGGTGAGTTTGCACCACAAAGATATTCAGAATTACACTTCCATCAAAATGGGATAGATAAACCCTAAATATACAAAAAAGCAGCGTTAGGCAATACTTAATGACTCTTTGTTGCGATTTGGTGCTATATAAATAAAACTGAATTAATATACTGAATATAGCGCAAAGTCACAACAGTTGCCTCAAGGTGCTTTATATTGTGGGTAAAGACCCTACAATAATTACAGAGAAAACCCAACAGTCAAAACGACCCCCTATGAGCAAGCACTTGGTGACAGTGGGAAGGCAAAACTCTGTTTTAACAGGAAGAAACCTCCAGCAGAACCAGGCTCAGGGAGGGGCAGTCATCTGCTGTGACCGGCTGGGGCTGAGTGGGAGAGAGACAGGACAAAAGACATGCTGTGGAAGAGAGCCAGAGATTATTAATAACTAATTATTAAATACAGAGTGAAGTATAAACAGAGTAAAAAGAGGTGAATGAAAAGAAACACTCAGTGCATCATGGGAACCCCCCAGCAGTCTAGGCCAGGGGTGCCCAAACTCCTGGCCCGCAGGCCGCTTACGGCCCCACCCCTTACTTCTTGTCTGCGAATTGATGTCAAAAATAACATACAGTTTGGCCTTTTATGTTACTTTTTGATATTTCGCTTAACCTTCTTAATTGGGGGAAGGAAAAATGTCAAAAAAGTAACTTCATCTGGCTACTAGTTAAAGTGAAAGGAATACTGGGCTCTACAGAGCTCTGACTCTTTGTCAGCCTGGCTACAGTGCTGAAAACAAACCTGGGGTTGTTCTTATTTTCTTCAATTAATGATGAATAGTAAGATGTCCTAGCTTTATGGAGGGCTTTTTTTATAGAGCAACAAACTCTTTTTCCAGGCTAAATGAGCATCTTCTACTTTAGTGAGACACCATTCCCTCTCCAGCTTACGGGTTATCTGCTTTAAGCTGTGCGTTTGTGAATTATACCACGGAGTCAGGCACTTCTGATTTGAGGCTTTCCTTTTCAGAGGAGCCACAGTATCCAAAGTCGTACGCAGTGAGGATGTAAAACTATTGATGAGATAATCTACCTCACTGGGAGCAGAGTTTAGGTAGCTGCTCTGCACTGTGTTGGCACATGGCACTGAAGAGCATAATAATGAAGGAATTAGATCCTTAAACTTAGTTACAGCACTTTCACAAAGACTCCTACTGTAATAAAACTTATTCCCCACTGCTGTGTAATCCATTAAAGTAAATGTAAATGTTACTAAGAAATGATCAGACAGGAGGGGGCTTTCAGGGAATACTGTTAGGTCTTCAGTTTCAATGCCATATGTCAGGACAAGATCCAGAGTATGATTAAAGTGGTGGGTGGGCTCCTTTACATTTTGACAGAAGCCAACTGAATCTAATAATAGATTAAATGCAGTGTTGAGGCTGTCATTTTCAGCATCTACATGGATGTTAAAATCACCCACTATAACGATTTGTCATGGTCCTGGGCTGTGTGCCCAGCACTTTGTGTTTAGTTCTGTTTTCACTTAGTTTTGTTATAACCTAGTTTGTTTTGGTTTTGATTATTCATCTTAGTTTCTTGTCCGAGTCGAGACCAAGACCAGTGCCCCACGCTACATGACACAATAAAATGTGAAACATAATCAAAATCACTTCTCAAATTGATCTGAAAGATCCACATTCCCATAAAAAGACCTAGACAATAAATGCTCAGAGCTGAAATAAATTTAACCATCTTTATTTAATACCCCTGGGTGACTTCCAGGAGTATTAAATAAATGATTATTCATAGTTCATCACAATAGTCTTTACTTTTCTCTGTCTTTCAGAAAGAACACATAACGTTATGTTTTCAAACCAACAACAATCTCTGTGAAAATGGATGCTATTTCAAAACCACACAGCTAAATGTGTAAAACTGAAAAGATGGCAAACAATCATCAACAGTAAAACTAAAGCCACAAGTTTCTCTCTTATACAGATTAAAGCTGCAGTGTGTAACTTTTATTTTAAAAATCTGGTTTTTACATATTTGTTAAAACTGTTACCATGTCAGACAGTATGAGCTACTATTACCATCTCCAGAAATGAACCGCTCCTGATCAAAAACAACCAATCAGCACCAGGAGGAGGGTCTTAGCACTGTCAATCACTCCTCATGTATGCTGCACAATAAATTAATGGCAGAGAAACAACTTACTTATTTATCTGCCATAATTGGTGGCAATGCTAATTACAGGGTTCTAGACAAAAAAATTTTTCAGCCTGGCACTAATGCTAATTAGTAAGCTGTTATTTGAGTGACGGGGCCTACGATGTAACTACAAACCACCTCTGAAGCCTAGGCAGTAGTCTTTGTGGACGTGTAGTTACATTTCTCGAGGTGCATGTCAGGTTAGGTTCAGAGAGGATTTTCGGTTATGTACGTAGGACTGACGCAGAACTCTAAATCAGGCCTTATTAGATCGATAGAGTGATAATTTTTGCATATAATCCAGAAGAGTTACACTTATATATCATGCATTTAATTTTCCCAGAGTGCCATTTCCTTCCATTAATGGGTTTGCAGAAAGCATACACAAAAAAACATAATGCAAATTTTTTTTTATCAATCAGCTGCTTAAAGCATTTCCTACGTTCAAATATCAGCCACCATGTTGTAAGCATAAACTATCACATTTTTAATGCAACAACAGGAAGTGACATCATCTTGCTGGGAACTGTAGTTTTTTATTCTTGGAAGCCTTTCACAGCTCCACTGCTGCTGAAAACTAATGTTTGACTATGGCTTTCTGAGTACAAGTAGGGCTGCAACTATCGATTATTTTAGTAATCAAGTATTCTATCAATTACTCCATCAATTCATCAAGTAATTGGATAAGAAATAATTTTTTGTATTAACAATTCATCAGCATATTTTAACTTCCATACTTCAGATGTTTCTCCAGCTGTTTCCCAGTAAAGGTTTTAAGGTGGTTACAGGAACAAGCACTGCCGCTTTGCACGCTAGACAAACGTCTCCTTTCGCTCCACCTGAGCTCACCATCTCAGTAACGGCTTTTGCCCTTACCATATGTACATTTATTTGCCTGAGAAGTTTGTCTTAGACTAGAAAATAAACATAACTGATTAAATGACACACAAGTACATAATGTTTGGTGTCATCGGTGTTGTCACTGGGGAACAGTCAGCCACTGAAAGACTACACAATGATAGAAGCGGAGACTCTGAGGTCATCTCAACACCCAGCTGTTGAAATTCTCTGTTTTCCACATTTTGTTTTGTATATGATGTAACCAAGATTGATAAGCTGTGACTGTATGAAACTGTGAGCTGAAAGAGGAGGTGTGAGTACTTCATGTCATATCCAGTAACACACTGGGTATGCCTTGCGGTTCTCACCCAGATTAATCTGTAAAACTGTTTGAAAATGGCTTCATTAAATTTAATAATTGAACTCCTTATTCCGTTGTTTTGTCTCATTCCTCAAACACGCAGAAACATAAAAGGCTTAAGCAGCAGCTTATATTTTTCAAAATTTCTTCACCAGATAGCTGTAACTTAGGTTTACAGCATACAGTATCTGATATTGGTAGCTTCATCACATCCAAGTTAACTTTGCTGTCTCACTGATATCCAGGTATATCGTATTGAACTCTCAGATACATGAAAAAAGAATAGCTACTGTGGCCCAATAGTGCATGGCGTTGTCATATGTCTCACTCTTCACCGATTTTGACTCGCACACAGAGTGCAAGCATAACTTGCATGCAAATACAAGCAACAGAATGATGAGACATTAGGAATATATAAGTTAGCCAGAGCACAGTTAATAGTTTTATAGTGCATTTTTGTACTTTTACATAAAGCCTCTGAATACTGCATTTGTAGAATGATCCATCGGTTCTGTGCTGACAGCAAGTTTGGGATTTTGTTATTGTGAAGTTTTACATATAAACTAACCATATTTTTTCATGCCTTAAAGTTTATGTCAGCAAACAAATTCCTACAGCCATTTCTTTTATGTTCAAAATGAGAACATGGTCATCCATTTCAAAGTGGCCACTCAGCATAAACTTAGATAAATCAATAAGCAGGTATGGCTGTACTGTTTCTCTACCAGAGTTCAGGTAGTTTATCGTTTAGTTTTGTATTAATTACAGAGCACTTTGATTAATCCTAAGTCGTCGTTATGGTCCAAGCCCAAACATCCAGCGGCTGAGCCAGCCACTAAAAGAACCCAACAATGCAAGACCTGAAAAACAGCTCTGCAGTAAAAAAGTCTTTATAGGTGTATGTCTAGGGGAACGAGTGGGAGGAGAGTCCTGAGTGCAGGGACCATTTGCAGTCCAATAGGTAATTCCTGAGGGGAGGGGGAGGGGGGTAACTAGGGTGCTGTAACAATCCTGAAAGTCACACACAGGGCGAGCACACAGGCAGGCAGATTATATCCAGAGGGAGAGAAGTCTGCACAAGGTGGAAAAAGGGCAGCTCTTCAGCAGAGGTGATAAGTTGACCACTGATGTACGAGATGATCTGGCGGAGACTGAACGGCTCCGCTGGTCCTTAAGTGCTGGACAGAATTAGAAACAGGTGCGTGCAGCCGAGGAGCGGGAACAACACTCCGCCTATCCCAGCTGACATAGGGCGAGAGGCAGGGTACACCTGTACAGGTCGCCAGCCTGTCGCAGGGCCAACACAGAGAGACAGACAACCCTTCACACTCACATTCACACCTACGGGCAATTTAGAGTGACCAATGACCCTAACCCCAGTAACTGCATGTCTTTGGACTGTGGGAGGAAACCCACGCAGACACTGAGAGAACATGCAGACTCCACACAGAGAGGTCCGGGCCAAGGTGGAATCAAACCCAGACCTTCTAGATGTCATTGTAGCGGTGAGGCAGCAGTGCTGACCACCACGCCACCGTGCTGCTAAAGATAAATTATTACAGATAAATTACTGCCAGGATTTGTGACGGGCCAGTCTGTAATCTGCCCAACCCTGTCAGCAGGCAAACACGGTGAAATTAGATGAACTATAAATTATATTTATTTCCTTTTCTGTCCAAATTGCAACATAGTCATATTTTCATTTTTTTCTTCTGCAGTTAAATTGAAGTATGCTAAAATCCCTTGTTTGAAATTCAGATGTGCTATCCAGCCATCGAGACACTCTCTTTGCTATTTAAAGAGGAAACTACTTCCTGAAAAGTGTCCACTCAAGACTCACTGTAAATAAATTGTGGATGCAGCACATTTATGTCCAAGATCCACTGGAACTACATTTCTGTGTTGGCATCAATGGGAAAACTATGTCTGCATGTCGACATGTTTCACAGAGAGCAGTATCACAAACAGGTTTCAGTTTATAGCAGATCTGCAGGACTACACAGTCCACTAAGAGCACCTCCTATTCTAGCATTTGATCTTCTCAGTAAGGAGGTGGTTCATAAGCAATCCTTTATGACCTATAATAGTCCGCCAGACCATATCTGTACATTTATACATGCTGTAGTACCGTCCTGTGGAATATTTCAACTTACTATACGTCGATAAAATCTTCATAACCCTAATTTTAATATGTATAAAAGAAATCCATAGTAACTAAAGGAAGTAGCTAAAAAAGTGCACAAACCCACAAAGAATTTGAAAATCATTTTTTGTATTTACTTATTTTGTTAGATACAGAAATGCCATAGCTGTACATGTTAATGCAAATGATAAAAAGCATGGAGTACATGATTTCTGTGAACCATTAGAGGAAGGATACGGAACTCTGGGACACGGTGAATGCATCATATGTAAAATAAGTGTATGAAGTCTAAATTCTCTGGTTTTATATGCAAAAAGAATTATTGCTCTATTGTACTGTGTGTGCCGGCGTTCTGGCCGATTACAAAGGGCTATGTGAAATGCACTGAAATGATTAAATGCTTTACATTTGCACTCACACAGAACTCTCTTGGATGCCAGGACAGAATTCCAGGCTATTTTAAGGCTGAAAGCAAAGAAGAAATGGAGCAAGTGTTTCTGTGTGCAGACAAAAGCCATAACAAGATGGCATTAATTACCCAACATCATCTGTTCATTTATTTAATGCCTGCGCACTCTGAAAACCAACAAAGCAACGCTGATGTATACCAAGGGCTCTGTGGTAAAGAGCATTAGTGAAAGAATATTTTGATTTAATCTTGGGGGAAAAGGAGATAGCATACTGTACCTGATGATGCTGCTGCAGATGATGATGTTTGCGATGACAATAAATGCATAAAACTTGCTGTGTATATCACATGGACACAAAGCTCCCCTGTGTCAAATCAAATCAAAGTTGATTTGTCACATGCATGGTCATATAGAGTACAACTAGCAGTGAACTAGCAGTGAACTACTCTTACACTATAGCACAAGATGAAGATATAATAGAATGATTTTAAAGAATGTAATGAAAATGTAATCAAATGTGCATTGAGGTAAAATCAATCAACCTATATCAGCAACAGGGGCTTAACGTCCACCAGACAGCATCATCCACTTGGTTCACAAAACACAGAGCTGAAGAAACACAGACTTGATAGAGTCTTTAATCCATAAAACACGAGTCCAGTTCCTGTCTCTCCTTTCAATAATCAACCAGTAAATGAACAAAACAAAAAATCCAAAGTGAAACAACAATAACCTGATGTTGGGGAGACCGACTGAAACAGACACAGCTCTAATAGCAGCAAAACTCTGGATCAATAATTCAGCATTCCGGTATGTCTGTGTTTGTTAAATAAGTGATGTTCCCCCATCCTCTTCACAGTTGCAGTTGCCAAAAATCATTGCAGAAACATTAGCCATTAATATGCACATGTGTACAGCAGAGACAGTGCTAGGACCCCTTTTAGGATGAGCAGCATGGACTGTTTCCCACGTACAGTTCAGAGGCCTAATCTAAAGATTAATGGGCAAATTATAGAACAGGACCCTGAGGTAAAATATCTTGGCCTGATTCTAGATTCTCATATAAAATTTGAGAGACGTGTAAAAAAAAGGCAGTAAAATAAGCATATATACTTTAGAAACTGTTCAACATTGCATGCAGCAAATGTTTTTATGCATAATATGATTTATTTTCTCATTTAAGTTACTGTATGTCTTCATGGTCATGCAATAATCATGCAATACAAATATTGGGTAAAAAGCCTATAAGGATACACCATTGAAGTCCTTGTAGAAAGCTCCTTTGGTTTCTTCTGGGTTGGTCATGGTGGGTGCATAATCACTGATGATGGTGGCATGTTTTCTCTTTTGCAATAGTAGAGAAGATTCATGAGTTGGTCACGAATGCCTTCCAGGAGTCTTGGGACCTTTTTTATGAGATCTGTTCTTATGGCAAATCCAACACCAGCTTCACGCTGTTCACCTGATCCTCTCCCAAGCTTGTGTCGAGGAAAGCTAACTTCATAGAACAGAAGCTGAAAGAAGAAGAGAGAAGATTAACACTCCCTGCCCTCCAAAACATTCCTGGGGCAACCATTAGATAGAAGCTACCAGCTCTCCCCAGGTTTACTGGAAATAGACATGAGTTCCACAGGTGGCGGAAAGACTGGGAAGCTTTGCAGAGTCAAGGTGAGCCACCAGGTTCCAAGGAGTTGAAGAAATTCCAGTTGCTGGACAGCCTGGAGGAAAAAAATCACCCGAGACCTTAGACTCACAAACTATGGCACAGCAGAAGATATTTTCCAGGTCTTTGAGAACTGCTATGGGAATCGAACTACCATTGCCACTGAAATTGTGGAAGAACTGCAGAAGATGCCAGCCATGAGGAGCCATCAGCCATGAAAAATAGTAGAGTTAATCCAAGTGGTTGAGAAGGCACTGCAGGACTTGAGTGACTTGGGAGAGACTGGGGCCATCAGGAATCCACTAGTCACAAAATCCATTGAAAATAAGCTCCCAGAAAGTTTGAAAAAGGAATGGCTCATCTTTGGGCCTGATGGTCAGAATTCAGTGGTACCAAGCAATAGGTTTGATAGTCTGCTGAAGTTCCTGAAAAAGCAGGAGAGCATTTACAACTCGACCGGCTAAGGGATGGGGAACCAAGAAGAGAAGTAAAACCAGAGCCAAGACATGCCAGGACAAAAACCACAAAAGCTGACGGTGGCCAGGCAGAATGTGCTGTCTGTGGTGATGGAAACCACAGGAGGAAGCTGTACTTCTGTAAGCAATTTCGAACCCTAAAGCCTTCAGAGAGGAATGCAGCAGTCAAGAAGCTAGGAGCATGTTATAAGTGTCTTGAGGTTCATGATGACCAGACTGGCACTGGCATGCAAACTATCACTGGCTTGAAGATTCAACATCACTCTCAAACAATAGGGGTGCGGTTGAGGCCACATTTCTCAGAACTGAAAGACATCTTGCCAAAGAGCCAAAATGGAAAGCTGCACATACTGCCCATGTGCATGACATGGTCACTAGGGGAGCCACGATCAAGCTGTCCAAAGAAAAGATCACCAACTGGACTGGACCTGTGTAGTACATCAGTCACCTCATTGCTCTGAATCCACATTCCACTACAACTCCGGTAAAGCTTGTCTGGAATAGCAGCCAAAAATTCAGTGTGGTGAGCTTAAATGACATGCTGATGAAGGGCTCAGATGTCCTTAATTCAATTTGAGCTGTCCTCCTGAGGTTCAGAGATGGAGTGTTTGCTGCATTGGGGGACTCTGTCTGGCTCGAAGATCATGAAATGCACTAGCACTGATTACTGTGGCGAGATTCTGAAGAGGAGGAACTGGAAGAATACGCCATAACAAGGGTGAATATTGGAGACAAGCCAGCAGGATGCACCACCTAGCTTGCAATGTGAGAGACCTCCAACCTTCCCCAGTTCATGCACCTTGAAGAGGAACGGCGAGTACTGCAGCAAGACAGCTATATCGATGATCTCTTCACATCACACAATGACCGGGACCATCTGAAAGCTGTCATCACTAATGTGGAGTGTATTTTGAAAGCTGGGGGATTTCAACTTAAGCCATGGGTGTTCTCTGGGCAGAGTAGGAGGCAGGAGTCCCAGGATGAGCCATGTGACAAGGCGAGAGCTGAAGCCAGAACCATTGTCCTTCCTAACCAAATGGGCAACGATGAAAACAAAGCGTTAGTGCTCGGCTTAACTGTTGTGGATGATGAGCTCCATGTCATGACTTCAATTAACTTCTCCAAGAGGAAGAAGATGTGGCTTGGCCTGGATCTCCTTCAGGAACAGGTTAGGACTCAGACCCCTGACTCCCTGCCAAGAAGGGAGCTTTTCAGTCAGGTGGCAGGACTATATGACCCAGGTAGCTTAGTGACTCCTGCAAAGCAGAAAGGTGCTATTTTGGTGTGTAAAGCCTTCCAAGAAGCAAAGAGAAAGAACTGCTCTGCCAAAGACACCTGGGACACAGCACTCTCAGAAGGACTCATAGAAGATGCCATTTAGCTTTTCGAAGAATATGTCCAGCTCAGCAAAGTGAGATTTGCCAGAGCACTGACCCCTCGGTGGCATGCTGGTGAGCCATGGGGAATTACATTCTCAGATGGGAGCGAGCATGCCTTCGGAGCGGACATGTACTTGAGGTGGCCCTCTGATCAAAACCCCATCATTAGGCTAGTGGATTCTAAAGCCAAGCTGACCCCCTTGGATCAGAAGGGTGACGCTGTGAAGGTGGAGGTGTGTGGAACAGTGTTTGCTTCCCGGCTGAAGAAGGATTTTTAGACGCACAGCAAAATCAAAGTTGAGAAGTGGTTTCATTTTGTCGACAGCCAGACCGTCCTTGGTGATCCAGCGAGAAAGTTATGGCTATCAATCTTTCTTTGCAAATTGTATCGGAAACATCCAGAGCAACTCTCAAATCCAAGACTGGTGGTGGATCCCTGGTCCGCAAAATACTGCAGACCTAATCACAAAAGGAGGTAGCCCTAAAGATCTGGATAAAGATTCAGAGTGGCAGACTGGTCCACAGTTCCTGAGTTTACCTGTGAATGAGTGACCAATCAAGACTGCAAAGGAAATTGCTGCTGTTGCCAGGGAATCCATCAACAAACTGCAGAAGAAAGCCTTAATTGCATCATTAACGAGGGCCCAGAGAATTAAGTCAGAACCAGCAGAGGACTGTTACCAGACCAAAGATCAGAAGCAAAGACCACCTGTTGGATTAGTGGAAAAGATATGTGGATATCAAGTAGTTCAGCAGCTTGACTAGGCTTATTAAGACCATCACCTGGAGCTGGAGGGCAGCTAAAAGGTTTCTTGGACCAGTTCAGACCCTGAAAAAAACAAAGTGGGAGGCAGTCCCTCCTACCGGGATCATTTCCATCGGAGAAAGAGACAGTGCCATGCGTGATCTGTTTCTTGCTGCACAGGAGGGTACCAATTTCCCCAGCACTACTACGGACCATCTTGTAATCTACAAAGAGCAGGATTCTGGGCTTCTTGTTTGTGGTAGACGAGTGCAGAATTTTAAAGATGATCATGCTGCTGTCCCTCTTTTGCCTGGTGACTCATGGGTGTCCACTTTGCTAGCACGGGAGTCTCATGTTGAGGGTCATGATGGAGTGGCTGGAACCCTACTGAAGATAAGGAGAAAGGCTTGGGTTGTACGAGGAAGGAGAGTAGCCCAGAAGGTTTTTGAGGGATGCCTTGTCTGCAGGAAGGCTAGAGCAATGAAGTTTCAGCAAGTGATGGGTGACCTACCACCAGAGAGGACCGAACCTGCAGCACCTTTTGAGTACACAACTGTGGACCTGTTTGGACCTTACCAGGTCAAGGATGATTTCAAGGAGAGAGTTACTCTGAAGGTCTGGGGCATTGTCTTTAGTTGTATGGTCAGCAGAGCCATCCACACTGAACTGGCAAGCTCTGTGTCCACTGAGGCTTTCCTGATGGCATACCAGAGGTTTACATCAATTTGGGGGCATCCAAGAAAGGTATGGTCAGACCCAGGCACAAATTTCATTGATGCAAAACCAGTCCTGGATGAACTGTATAGATTCCTAGAAGGCCAGAACAAAGGTGCCCTTGAGGAGACTGCCACGAAGAATGGGACTGAGTGGACGTGGAAGATCCATCCAGCTGACTCTCCTTATAGGAACGGTGCTGCTAAAACTGCTGTGCGGATTGTGAAAAGGGCACTCCTGAGTCTTGGGAAGGAGTCTGATCTGAGTTACAGTGAGTTTCATACAGTTCTTTACTTGGCATCTAACCTGGCAAATGAACATCCAATAAATGCCAGTGAGCAGGTAAGTCAGGTATACAGAAAATTCACTAATAAAATCTGGATTTCTTTTAGGTGGGCGATAGAGCTGCTAAAATAGTGGGTACAGCTCCATTGACCTGCAGGGCAATACATTCGAATGAAGTAAAATGAGGTACAGAGACAGATAAAATATTCCATTTCTCTTTTAGAATATCACTCCTCAACCAGTATCACGTGACCAAAACATGTAAATAAAACCAGGTGGATTAGCTTCGTTCAGGACACATAAAGTCAAACTTACTGTCAGTGATGTAATCAGACAGGAGAAGTCCCTTGTTGGTGAGCGAGTGGATATTCAGGAGTCTGAGGCTGATGGTATCTGTCACTGGCGCAGCATCGGCTGACCTGGCTTTTGATTTGGCGCTATATAAATAAAACTGAATTGAATACTAAGTGCTGTCATTTCAGAGAACTGTAGTTATCATTATGCACAGATCATCTATCTAAACAGTAAAGTAACTTATATCAACAATCAGTTTCCTTTGCTGCTTAAAATTGTGCCTGTTTATGGCATCAGATTATGCTGTGTCAGGTGCAGGCACAGAAGTAGTGACTCCTGAGATTTAATCCTTCCAGTAGGTGACAGGGAGTGGGGGATGGAGGGAGTCCTCAGTCACTGGGTTTAACTTGTTATATAACCCAAAATCTTTAAACCTACACTGCTGTACAATGTGTGGCTGAAGACTGTTGTGTTTAACTCACTAAGCTCTAAATTTATGGTAGCCTTCACTGCACAAAATTGCTGCCATTTAGCTTGGTGACATTGCTGGAGACAGACTGTTAAGGTGGATGTCCACAGTCCTTACTAATTTCTTTTATTTACTCTTTGCAGTAGCATAGCTGCAGACTACACCAAGTAACCACAAGAGAGAAGTTATTTTTAGAGATCTCATGAGGCTGAGGTTCTATTTCAGTTCACAATGTAGGGCAGTAAAGCTCATTTGTTCGAATGAACCATATCTCCCCTGATAAGTGAATCCAGGCTGCTCTAAATGCCACTCAAGTGGAAGGACACTAAGCAACTGAACCAAGCAGCACGTGCAGGTTCCATGAGCTGAACAGTTCTAGTTTATTAACTTCACATAACAAGATCCCAGATATTGACCTGTTATTTCATTTCTATATTTCCTCTTCCACACAGAGTTTAGCATTGGCTATAGAGCTGGTACTGATATGGACTTGTGTTGATCATCCCCTCATTGGCTTGAACCCAAACTGGAACCTCAATAAACTTCAGTAGCAGTAAAAGGACCAATTTCATATCCTTCTGTAGTTTGAACAGTTTAAATACATGGAAAACAGAGATGTGGGCACACTCTGCTGTATGCAAAGCAGCTTATGAGATTTGAGGACAGATTCAGAATTTTTTTTTATATGTGAGTGAATCAGAAATGTACATGAGATCCTTTTCCAATGAAAGCGATAATCCTCCTCAAATATGTGCAGCACATAAAGAGTAGTAAATAAGAGAAGAGCTCCAATACTGCAATTTTTCCCATGTATTATGTGGCATGCAAAAACTGATGTGAACTAGAATATGCATCTAAATTGTGGAAGATCATTCCCATTAGGGAAAAAAGGCTTATGATTCATTAACATTATGGCCTTTAGAGTTTAGCTCTATGAGGTTCTGGTCTCTATTTCCATATTACGATTGCCACTAATCACTAGTTCATCTCTAGCCTTCAGCATACTCTGCTCCATCTGGATATCTAGGCAGTTCACACAGAACAAGATAAGACTCAACAGCAATGTGAAATCTATCCTGTGCAAGTGTGAATGCTGGCAGATGACCAAGGAGGAAAGCAGAGCAGGAGAGTCTACTATGGGTGTCTTTGGGGAATATACAATATGTTCTGGCTAAACACAGGTTCAAATATGGAAATGTACAAAGGAACTGGATGGAACTACCATAAAACAAACATTATTTTGTTATATGGGCATGTACTAAAGATCCCACTAGAGAGTAACAAATTCATACCACCTGTGAAGAGGAAGAAAAGCTGAGAATGGACTGGTTCTTATATAGTGCCTTTCTACTCTATGTTGAGCACTCAGAGCTTCACATGACATGTCTCATTCACCCATTCACACCCATATACATACATATACGTTCATACAAGCACGTCTGTCTAATCATAAGTGTTTTCTATCTGAGATAGACATGCGTTCATCCTCTGATGTTTGCATCAGAGAGAAACTTGGGGTTTAGTATCTTGCTCAGGGATATTTTGGCATGCAGCCAGGGATCGAACCACCAACCTTCTGATTAGCAGGTGACCTGCACTACAGCTACAGCCACACCCTGAATTATAAGAGGTAAGCCTCCAGGGGACTGTTGCAAGCAGGGGTGAGAGGATGAGTTTCAGCCTTGTGTCTTACAAAGGGCAAAGAGTACGATGAGTAGTAGCACTAATCTCACACTTCACTCACAAGTACAAGTATAAATTCAATACTTTGAAATACAGCCAAATAACTAATTTTATTCAGCATAGTATCAGGCATTTCATTAAATATGCTGCTGTAATTGTGAAACATTACAGACATTTAAAAAGCAAAACATCTTGGTTTAACAATTTGGTCAATTTACATACAAAAATTCAAGCCTGCAGCCAAAGTAAAGTCTTCAGCTCAAAGCTTTTTCAGTTTATTATAGCTGGAAAGATCAGTATTATCTGAGAGCAAACTAAGAATCACAGTAAGGTCTGAAAATGTGACAGCATATTGATTTGGCTGGGAACTCGCACAGTCCTCGCGGGCTGTACTGTTCACCACTGTGTCAAATAAAACTCAAGTGAATTTCACTTGTTGTAGCCTGTTTGATAAAAAGGAGTGACATCACTTAAAAAAGAAATAATTGACTTTGAACTGAACCAATTTCCTAAGATGAAGATGTAGATAAATCTTATTAAAAGCAGGAGTGAGTGAGCAGAGTGTGTGAATCAACAGAGAGCTGAAAAGGAGTACGCCAGGCTCGAGCGAGTTCCTCTGCAAGTGTTCTCAAAAGGAAGGCAGGCATGCCTAAGGTAGCTCTGCTAATACAGTGCTATGCAAATGTTTGGGCACCCCCTGATAATCTTCATGATTTTTCTTTATACAGCGGGTATGGAAAGTATTCAGACCCCTTTAAATTTTTCACTCTTTGTTTTGCAAATTTATTAAAAAAGACAAAAACTGAAATATCACATGGTCATTAGTATTCAGACCCTTTGCTGTGACACTCATATTTAACTCCCATGCTGTCCATTTCTTCTGATCCTCCTTGAGATGGTTGTATCAGGTTTTGTATCAGATTTAAGCCACTCTTTATTTCTGCTTGTTTCGTATAATGAATCCATGCAGCTCAACTGCTTATTGAGGTCCTTTTGTGCTGCTTCAGTCCCTATATTAATTCCTTTAGTGAAAAATCGTTTATTGTTTGGCTATTTCTTAACACTTTTCTTAGGTATAATCAAATCCACACAAAATGTGGAATAGGCAGTGATGGCTTCTGTGATCATATTAATATCAGCATCCATTTTAAAATGCTACATTAGGGTGGGTTCTTAGAAACAATCGGTGGGCGTCTTGGCCTGTAGGTGTACCTGTAAGCTGGGATTTAGGAAGGTTGGTTTGAAATTTGCGGTATGGAGACCAGATGCTGGCATTCCTGGTGCCATTCATTCAGTGTCCATGCAAGTGAAGCCAAATGTCCTTTTTTTACTATTTTAATTCTATACTCTCAACAATAAAATCCATTTTTAAACTACTTTTCTTTGTTGCACATGGATTCATTCATTTAAGTCCACTTCTCATTACCATTCTTCTGTCACATTTATGTATATAATATTTTACCAAATGCTTCACAATATTATTTTCTGGTTATTAGATTATTTTCTGCCCACTTTGAATAATAGATGATTTGGGTTTACTTTTTATTAACAGCATAATTCAGTAATTTCACAAAACAAAGAGCAACAGTAGGCACTTGCGTATCTGCCGCATAAAACAGGAAACAGATAAATAAAAAGAAATGCTTTGTAACCTGAACGTTGGGGTGAGGGTTAGGGCAGCCCTGGCTTTGATTCTGTGATGAACTCCAACAAGTCTGGCTTTACATTCCTACCTTTGCCCAATAACCACAAACCGTGCCAGAGGTTTACAGAAGTAGTCTAAGAGTAAACTACGTGCTGCGTGCCTGTAGAACAGATCACAGCCATCAGATACCTGTTCAGCACAAAGGTGAATCTCAGAGTCTTTGATTGTGTACGGGCAAACAGAGCAGAGACTCCTAAGGTAAATTTCTGTGCCTGCACCATCATCACTACCGCCACACTCCATGTTCCCAAGGACATTGTTAGCTTTCTGAATTCTGTTATTAGCTAGTTATTGTGTTTCATTCCTGTTTTCCTTTTTGTCTCTTCTTCCTCGCCCCGCGTTTCAATGCTCCAGTGTCTCTTTTGTCCCTCTGTGTCGTCCTCCCTTGTTCTATATTTAGTTGTATTCCTCATGTTGTGTCAAGTCTGTGTTTGTATCATGTTTGGTCACTTCCTGTTTTATTTTGGCAGTCTCCTGTGTGTGGTTTTGCATCCTCTCTTGTTAGTGTAATTGCGTTCAGCTGATGTTTCCACTCTCCTCTCGTTCCCTCGTGTATATATCGTCTGTGTCTTATTTGGTTCCTCGTCACATCGTACCCTCATGTGTTGTGTGAGGTTCTGTTTGGATTTTGAATAAGCCTCATTAGAATAACCTCTCAGTCACGTCTGTGTCCTGAGCACTGCATTCACCGCACGCTGTGACAACAGTAATGGGGCTCTTACAGCCATAGCAGAAAAGTTTTACTGAGTCAGACTTTAGTCACAGCAACTGAAAATGAAGTTTATTAATAAAGCACTTTAAAAACAGTAACCACTGATTAAAGTGCTGTACATAAAACACATCAGAGAAGTTCAAATTTAAAAAGGTAATTTCAAAATAAAAAATTTTATACATAGGTCAAATAAAATAAATAACAATAAAATACACAGTTTATCCTAAAACATAAATAAATAAAATCAAAACAAAACAGCAGCTCATACTAGTCAAAGGCCAAATGAAAAAGGTCGGTCTTACGAGCAGATTTAAAACTGGCCAATGACGAGGCCTGTTTAATGCCCAATGGCAGTGAACAGGCCTGAGTTCAGGAGCTGCCACAGCAAAGGCTCCGTCTCCTCTGAGCCTCCGCTGTGTCCTCGGCACATCAAGGTGATGCCAACAGTCCTTTAATACTTGGAACAACACTTGGAACTCATCTCTTCTCCACTTTCTTTTTTAAAAAAAAAGATTTATTAAGCTTTCACTTAACTTATTTCTCTTAACTTATTACAAACCAAAACAGCAACATTCCACCACAGACCAAAACAATACCAACAATAAAACAAAATCATATATATCATGTACAACAACTTCCTTCTTTTTACCCTCTCCTTCTCCCCTACTCCCCTCATTCTCCTCCCCCCGGATTCCAAGCATTTCTATTCCTGCACATTTACATGCACATTTTAGACCTACAGTGCCTTGCGAAAGTATTCGGCCCCCTTGAACTTTTCAACCTTTCGCCACATTTCAGGCTTCAAACATAAAGATATAAAATTGTAATTTTTTGTGAAGAATCAACAACAAGTGGGACACAATCGTGAAGTGGAATGAAATTTATTGGATGTGTCAAACTTTTTTAACAAATAAAAAACTGAAAAGTGGGGCGTGCAATATTATTGGGCCCCTTTACTTTCAGTGCAGCAAACTGACTCCAGAAGTTCAGTGAGGATCTCTGAATGATCCAATGTTGTCCCAAATGACTGATGATGATCAATAGGATCCACCTGTGTGTAATCAAGTCTCCGTATAAATGCACCTGCTCTGTGATAGTCTCAGGGTTCTGTTCCAAGTGCAGAGAGCATCATGAAGACCAAGGAACACACCAGGCAGGTCCGAGATACTGTTGTGGAGAAGTTTAAAGCCGGATTTGGATACAAAAAGATTTCCCAAGCTTTAAACATCTCAAGGAGCACTGTGCAAGCAATCATATTGAAATGGAAGGAGTATCAGACCACTGCAAATCTACCAAGACCCGGCCGTCCCTCTAAACTTTCATCTCAAACAAGGAGAAGACTGATCAGAGATGCAGCCAAGAGGCCCATGATCACTCTGGATGAGCTGCAGAGATCTACAGCTGAGGTGGGAGAGTCTGTCCTTAGGACAACAATCAGCACACATGTATGTTAATAAGGACTTGATCATATTTGCACATAATATCTGCCAACAGTTCGGAAAAGTCATTTAAACAGTCCTTATTGTATCTGGGTGGCCTGTAAATAACAGCACACCACACAGGGTGAGAGCAACCCAGCTGAAATAGACTCAGTTCAAAGCTGGAGGAAGAAAGCGATGGAGACAGCGACTTACATTTATACATGTTCTGAAAAAAAAGTCGCTATTCCTCCTCCACGGCCTGATGTCTGAGGACAGTTTAAATAGTCACAATCAGGCGCTAATAGTTCAGAGAAAATGCTGAAGTCCTCTGAGCGGGCTACAGGCACCAACCAGGTGTAGACAGGCTCTCGAGAGCACCAGAACAAACTTCTTTCGGTTGCCTCAGCATACTGCAATAAGCAGGCCTTCAACTTCACCAGCCTACCGCTCCATCTCCCACGGGAACAATGGCACTTTCTCCGGGAAGGTGGAGCCAGAGTGCAGAGAAGATCCAGAAGAGTTTGGCGATTGTAGACCAGTAGAGCGCTGATATAAACATTTTGAAAAGCAAGCGTCGATAGTAATTTCAGGATAAAATAAGCCACTATGAATGGATCCGGGTGGGATGAGCTTGGAAATGAAGGGATCCAAATTGGATGTGGTCCTGCTTTGGTCTAAATCCATGATCTTTATCTATTTTGGATTTGTTCCAGCACGCAAGTGAACTCCAATGCAGATCTGGTTTGCTCGTCCATTATGCAGCCTGTGATACCTTCAGGCAGATCCGCTTCAATCGCTACTATCAGGATAGACCCACTGAGACTGATTAAGGTGAGTTTTAGTGGAAAAACTGCTGAGGTTCAGAGTTTGAATTTAGACACTCTACCTTTCAAAATGTTGTTTGACATCATTTAATGATTAATCATTAAATCTGTGAACATTGAATATACTCTGAATATAGACTGCAACCTACTTTAAAAGGCACTTTAAAATATATTATAATACCTATACCGTGCTGTGATAAAGTATTTACCGATTTCTTATTCTTTTGCAAGATAACCCTAGTAAACACAAAATACAGCTTTTAAATGATTTTATTTTTAATTTTTCTCCTCTGCAGACAGCAGCCCCTGAAGGGTCATACCAAGTTTCAAAAGAGTCAGCAGAGGAATAAGGGAGTAGGGATTAAAGGTAAACATTAATGTACATGATTTCTTTAAAATTTCAAAAATTCATAAAAGAAAAATCAAAAAAGTCAAAAACTAAAAATCTGCCTCCCCAACTTTATAGAGCCTTACCCAAAGAGTATGTGTGGCAATTTTCAGAAGTCTTCAAATATAAATGACCAAAGAGCAACAAATTGAACAAAAAGTTGAGAGAAGATTGACGATGGACAGTTGACAGACAGCCGGACACTGGAAGGCTCAGTATTTGATCAGCGCCGCTAACTACAGAGCTATAAAAAAACTGAATGATTTCTGTAACCCAAGTTGAGGTTTTCCTTCCTTCCTTCCTTCCTGCCTTCCTTCCTTCTAAATAAAGCGAAAAACCTGCCTCGTCACTGCAAGTCTACAAAACCAGCTGATGGCAGTAAGATTTTTTGATACTATAAGGACTAACGTGACCTCAGTCTGCTGCTTTGCCCTCTGCCAACTCACATCATGTTTGTCCTCATCAGGTTCAGCTAAAGACTCACACACACACACTGCCCAAGAGTGGTATTGGTTAGAACACTACTGTCATGAGGGGCTGTGGATATTTTAGTCTAGAGTGGTTGGTAGAACTTATCTGCTTTAAGTCTTGAAAACCAGTATTTTGTGGTGCATTTACAGCACAGTCAGAGGGTATCTTATAGATAAACTTCAGTCTGGAAGTGTTATTAGAATTACCAATTCAAATCTCACACAGGATACTAACAATCTACTTGGGATTTTATAACTTATACTAAAGCTACTTTGGTGTGTCCCTCAAAGAAATTAGATTTTCACCGCATTTAAATTTTAGGAACTTTTTACTCACCTGTTAATTGCTGGGATGTGGTGGTAGGTACAATGTAACTCCAGCGTTCAAGGCCATCCCTGAAACAAGAACACACCAAACACAAACTTCACTCAAATACTGCTCAAATAAGTGTCTGGTTGTATTTTAAGATAGCTGCATTGCAATACTTGCTTCTAGAAGGACTTTGCTTTAATGTGCACCCATGTGGTCTATGTAGGCAGCTCGGCAACCATCTTTGTTAGCATTAGCTGATAACTTAGAGTTCCATCCTTTCCTTTAAATCTCATCACATCTGACTGCATAAAATCAGCATGGCACACTGGCCTAGGAACAGGACAGGCTTCTGTCATTTGGACAAACTCCATTGGTTCAAGTCACCACTATATGAAAACTGTTTCACTGAAACTTACAATACAGCAACTTAGAACTACTGCCATGAGCAGCAGCCACCTGCCTTCTCCTGGGGCACATCTAGTTTCAACTTTGAACATGACCATTTTTTAAATCATAGTGTCACTAAAATATGTGACACTATAGGTTCACAAAAATGTTGACGGAAAAAGCTTTACACACAGTATGACCATTCAGACATTTACCACTCATTCACTTCTACCTAATCAATCAGTTATATACACACACTCCTCTCTTGGAACAGTTAGGCCAATCCCTTATTTTTGCTGTACACTGAAGACATTAGGTTTTTGACATTAAAAAAAAAATCAATATGATCGATATGAACATCTCAGCTTTTATGTCAAGGTATTTACATCTGGATCTGAGGCACAGTTCAGAAGATAGCACAAACACTGGCCATAGCCAGTACAACCTTTTGGAAGGTCCTGAAGAAGAAAGTAGTCACAGGTGTACTAAGTAACAGATGTGGAACAGCTAGACCAAGAGAAACAACAGCAGTTCATGACAGAAAAATTGAAAGTCCTGTAAAGAAAGACCCTAAAACAATTGTTGTGACATCTGCAACAACCTCCAGAAGGAAGGAGTGAAGGTATCACATTCGAGTGTTCACAGAGAATTTCATGAACAGAAGTACAGAGACTTCACCAGAAGACACAAACCACAAATTAGCAAGAAGAGCAGGAAGGCCAAGCTGGAATTTGCCAAGAAGTACAAGGAAAAGCCTCTGAAATTCTGGAAACTCTGAAATTTTAAGTTTCATGGACTGATGAAACAAAGACGAACCTTTACCAAGGAGATGAAAGGAGCTGCTCATGATCCTAAATGTATGAGTTGATCTGTGAGACACAGTGGAGGTGATGTCTAGCATCTAGTCCATGTCCATCAGGTACTGTAACAGCTTTGGGAAAATAAGCTATTTATCAAAGGTGAGAAATGTGAATGTGGAAATGGTCTCTTTCTTGGGACATATAATTGAGAACAGACAAATAAATGCTGATCCTTCTAAAGTGCAAGTAGTCTCTGAATGGCCAATTGTGTCGGACTGTGGTCCCCAAGTTTACTTCGTAGCTCAGCCACTGGAGAGATCCAAAGCACCTTCCATGTCTCCCAAATAAAACCAGTATTGTCCACCTTAACAACTACTCTAGGAGAGCTGGACAGGGCCAATTCAGTTCAACTCAGTTTTATTAATACAGCAAATCACAACAACAGTTGCTTAAGGTGCTCTATATTGTAAGGTATAGATCATACAATAATACAGAGAAAACCCTAACAATTACACAATCCTATATGAGCAAGCATGTGGCAACAGTAGGAAGGAAAAACTCCTTTTTAACCTCCAGCAGAACCATAGCAGCATAACTAAAGGAGGGTTCAGGGTCACCTGATCCAGCCCTAACTACAGTGCCTTGTGAAAGTATTCGGCCCCCTTGAACTTTTCAACCTTTTGCCACATTTAAGGCTTCAAACATAAAGATATAAAATTTAAATTTTTTGTGAAGAATCAACAACAAGTGGGACACAATCGTGAAGTGGAATGAAATTTATTGGATGTGTCAAACTTTTTTAACAAATAAAAACTGAAAAGTGGGGCGTGCAATATTATTTGGCCCCCTTGCGTTAATACTTTGTAGCGCCACCTTTTGCTGCAATTACAGCTGCAAGTCTCTTGGGGTATGTCTCTATCAGTTTTGCACATCGAGAGACTGAAATTCTCGCCCATTCTTCCTTGCAAAACAGCTGGAGCTCAGTGAGGTTGGATGGAGAGCGTTTGTGAACAGCAGTCTTCAGCTCTTTCCACAGATTCTCCATTGGATTCAGGTCTGGACTTTGACTTGGCCATTCCAACACCTGGATACGTTTATTTGTGAACCATTCCATTGTAGATTTGGCTTTATGTTTTGGATCATTGTCTTGTTGGAAGATAAATCTCCGTCCCAGTCTCAGGTCTCTTGCAGACTCCAACAGGTTTTCTTCCAGAATGCTCCTGTATTTGGCCCCATCCATCTTCCCATCAATTTTGACCATCTTCCCTGTCCCTGCTGACGAAAAGCAGGCCCAAACCATGATGCTGCCACCACCATGTTTGACAGTGGGGATGGTGTGTTCAGGGTGATGAGCTGTGTTGCTTTTACGCCAAACATATGGTTTTGCATTGTGGCCAAACAGTTGGATTTTGGTTTCATCTGACCAGAGCACCTTCTTCCACATGTTTGGTGTGTCTCCCAGGTGGCTTGTGGCAAACTTTAAACGAGACTTTTTATGGATATCTTTGAGAAATGGCTTTCTTCTTGCCACTCTTCCATAAAGGCCAAGATTTGTGCAGTGTACGACTGATTGTTGTCCTATGGACAGACTCTCCCACCTCAGCTGTAGATCTCTGCAGTTCATCCAGAGTGATCATGGGCCTCTTGGCTGCATCTCTGATCAGTCTTCTCCTTGTTTGAGATGAAAGTTGTTAGTTTTGAAAAGTTCAAGGGGGCCGAATACTTTCGCAAGGCACTGTATAAACTTAATCAAATAGGAAAGTTTTAAGCCTAATGTTAAAAATAGAGAGGGTGTCTGTCTCCCGAATCCAAGCTGGGAGCTGGTTCCACAGATGAGGGGCCTGAAAGCTGAAGGCTCTGCCTCCCATTCTACTCTGAAGTATCCTAGGAACCACAAGTAAGCCAGCAGTCTGAGAACGAAGTGCTCTATTGGGGTGATACGGTACTATGAGGTCTTTGAGATAAGATGGGGCCTGATTATTCAAGACCTTGTATGTTAGGAGAAGGATTTTAAATTCTACTCTAGATTTAACAGGGAGCCAATGAAGAGAAGCCAATATGGGAGAAATATGCTCTCTCTTTCTAGTCCCTGTCAGTACTCTAGCTGCAGCATTTTGGATCAGCTGAAGGCTTTTCAGGGAGCTTTTAGGACAGCCTGATAATAATGAATTACAGTAGTCCAGCCTAGAAGGAATAAATGCATGGATTAACTTTTCAGCATCAGTCTGAGAAAGGATGTTTCTAATTTTATAAATATTGCGCAAATGCAAAAAAGCGGTCCTACATATTGATGTTTTGTCTCATATTGATTTTTATGTCAAACCCAAATGTTTTCAGTGTACAGTAAAAATAAAGCTACTGGCCTCACTGTTCCAATACTTTTGCAGGTTTGAGTCTGGGAGCAATAAAACTAGTTAGTCTAATTTATTTATTTATTTTACAGTGATCATAATCAGCTGGCACAGCTAGAAGCAGATAGAAGTTCTTCTGTAGGAAATTGCATTTAAAATTAAAACCCCAATCTCACCTGAAGGCCAGCTGGGCACCTCTTCTGCAGGACAGCAGCCTAAACTCATTTTTTCTCCAGAGGGAGTAGTGAAGCATCCAAAGGCAGAGCCAAAGAGAAAAGCAGAACCAGATCTCAGGGATCTAGGTTTCCAATTCTGTCACAAGATTCAGCTTCAGCCACACTGTGGAGAACAGAGAAGGATACAGACATAGGTATAGAATCAAAGGGGCTCTGGACATCAACTGGACTCTAACTAACTCACCATTTTCAGCAGTTCAAACCATATGCACACTGCAATTAATTAATTTATTTATTTGTTTTAAAAAATCACAAAAGAAAAAATATTAGTGGATCAAGATTACTGCCCTGGAGTTTTTAAATAGACAAGGATTTCAACCTAGCATATCAGCTCACTGAAAACAAACCAACAAACAGTAAAATTCCATCACATCCCTGATTAACTACAGCATACACCAGTTTAAAACTCTGGATTTGTTTTCCAGAAATGTTAGGGCTCTGTGGAACATACAAGGACCTCATACAACCAGCAATGCATTGGCCAAAACAGGATCCCAGAGGCTCCATCAGGGGAATCTGTGAGAACCCACTATGAAGTGGAAAGACACATGACATCGCTGTCTGCTCTTCGGTCCACCCAGTGTGCTCTCACACCACTGTGAACTATAGGATACCATAAAATCCCATGCCCATCACCTGTCATGGAATACAACAAGCACATAGGAGATGCTGACTTGCCTAATTAGCTGGCACAGAACTACTCTATAAATCACAGGACCATAGGCTGGTTGCAGACATTCACCAACTCTTTGGACATTGAAGCCCTATGTCTTCAAAATAAGCTCTGTAGTGACTCATAAAGACATCTTAATTGTGCAGGTAGTCCAGTTGTGTGGTGCCACAGTTTCACTCCTCATGCTTGAACAAAGAGTGGCCACACATCCGTCCCAACTCCCAAGGCAAAGGGAAGAAGGCCTCCTGCAAACACAAATCCTGCGTTGTGTGCAGGCAGAACACACAGGTCATTCGCTGGAAGTGTAATGTGATGTGGCCGTTTTATAGACTAAAGCTGCTTTGAAGACTGCTATCAGTGATTCTTGGAAAGAAAAAAAAGAACTTGATTTTAAAAAAAGACTCATAAATCATTTCTTAGGCTGACATGGGAGGGTCATGCAGTTCATCTTTGCCTTGCAGGCTATAAAAGCTGGCCCAGATCAACTGCTCAGTCTCTCTTCCACTCCAAGTGGCATCATGATACTTTCTTGGTGGTTTAAACACCACAAACAAAGCAACCATATTTAACTCAGTTACTTTAGGCTGCTCCCTTGCCAGAAGGGGTCGCCTGATAATGCTGGAGAATGTATAAGTGTAACTATATGTTTTGTGTAAGAGTTTGGGATTTGGTTAGTTTGTGGTCAGTCGGTTGTAGTGAGGTACCCAGAATTAGTCGGACAAGCCAGTGCCAAGTCGGGTTCAGGTCCAGAGTGCTCCTAAATGAAACAGTTTAAGTTGGTCACAGAGGTGGACTCAGGTAAATGGCGAAAGAAAAGGGTGTGGTCCTCTCCTCTCACCTGTTTGTACTTGATGTATTACTTTAGAAATGATCATCCATGTAAGACGTCTTTCATAGAAAACATGCAGCTCAAAGTTATTTACGACTAATAAAAGTGACTGCAGTTTTAACCTATTCAAACAGAATTCCCATTATAACCTCTGTATGCAACTGCTGCTCTGCAGGCATCCTGACCTCATATGTATCAGATAGCAACATGCAGTCTATAATAGTACCCGTCTGATCCTTCATTAACAGAATTAACCACACTGAGCTCATCTGGGCCAATCCTGGTGGCTGGCAGTCAACCAAGGACTGATTTGAAGGCCACACCAGGAGAGGAAAACGGCCTAATTCCTGGAACTGTCCTCAGTGATTTCAGCTAAAATGACAAACCTACTGGACACCAAATCAGTCTCCAAATTACAACAACCCTCAAAATTCTGATGCAAACTATATGGTCTGTTTTACAAAAAAAAAGATAATAATTAATAACAGAAAATGATATTGTACCATCAGATCCACTGTCACTGCTAGCACTGACTAATCCTGACAAAAACATTACAAAAACGTCCCATGTCTGGCCAATAGGTGGCAGTGTATAGGATGATGCACAAGCATCCACTGTGCTGGCTGATATGCAACTATAAAACAAAACACACGCATAGAGAAGAGAACAGCTTTTGAGCAGCTGCCCACTGTAATGACCACTATGCATGACAGGGATATATAATGACTAACTAATACTGGGGAGGGTCAGTCATCCACTACAACAACCCACGCATCTTTCTTTAGATGAATAGGTGAAATAATAGTTTGCAGACCTGATTGTTGTTTATTATATATATATATATTACCACAGGTGTTTCCAGGCAATAAACCACAGAATTAAACATAATATTTACACTGGTTCCTTCAAACAAAGGATGCTGGGGACATGAGGTGGGACTAAATCCAGGATTATAATATGGTAATAGTACCATAATATGTTATGGCATCAACTAATATTACCTTATTATTATAAGGGTATTACCGCTTTATAATATAAAAATTTAAAATGCACAGATATAACCATTTTATTGCTAGCAGGTTATCATATTATTATCTCAATATTACTATACTGTTACTAACTGCTTTAGAGTCATAAGCATTCATTTGTTTCCTCATTATTATCCCTAGTTTCTGGTCACTTATTCCCCAAATACATAAATTTCTGGGTAATATTACTGAGGTATAACCATTGTTCAGATTATTACCTTCTTCTTCCCACCTTATTACCCGACTATTGCCACTTTATTACTGAGCTGTAATCGAAAGTGTTACCATATTTTGTTTTTAATTTGTATTCTCTATTCTTCTGGTTCCAGAGTCCAGGCCTTGTGTCCTCAAAAATACATCCATCCATTTTCTTCTGCTTATCCAATTCAAAGTAGCAGGGGAGCTGGAGCCTTTCCCAGCTGCCATGGGTGAAAGGCTGGGTACACCCTGGACAGGTCACCAGTCTACCACAGGACTGAACTATGATTCTTTGTTGGCATTCACACATTTGCACACAGTGGAATGAAATTCTGTCCTCAGGTCCCAGTGTTGCCCATGTGATAGTTATGACAATTTTAGTGATGAAAGGAGAATAAATATAAATATAAGTAACAATAATATAAAGAAAATATATACATATATAATATATATATACACATATACATGTATGCATACCTTTATATCTACACAGACACACACACAAATATATACACCTGTGTGTACCTTCCAAGGTAAATAAAAACAAATATGGCATTACAGTTCAGGATGTGGAGTAAGTGTAAGTGTGTGAAACAGCAGCGTGAATGTATACAGAGCTGTGCAAGTGATAGACAACCACTCACATTCAGACCTACAGCCTAATTAGAACTGCCAGTTAACCTAACCTCTGTACATCTTTGGACTGTGCGAGGAAGCCAGAGCACTCAGAGAGAACACTGCAAGCACGGAGAGAACAGACTCCACACAGAAAGGCCCACTGGCTGGTGGAGTCGAACCCAGGACCTTCTTGCTGTGAGGCAGCAGTGCTGTCATGATCCTGGGGTTTGACCCAGCGTTTTGGACTTGAGTTTTTCTTCACTTTCTTAGGTTGTTTTGGTTCTTTTCGCATCTTTGTATTTCTGTATTTTTCTATGTCCTTATTTATCCAGAGTTTAGTTTTCCTTGTCTCATGTTCCCTTAGATCCTGTCTGAGTGGCTGTATGTTTGTATCCCATTGTGTTTGTGCTTCTCTGTGTTCTGTCAAGTCTGTGTCATGGGTGGTCACTTCCTGTTTTATTTTGACAGTCCTGTGTTCCCTTTGCTCTGTGTTTGGTTTTGCTTCCTTTGTGTTTTAGTTTGTCTGTTGTATGTTTGTTTGGATTATGTCTGACCTCAGATTTTGTACTCTGGACTTTGTTAATCAGTTTCAGCATTAAAGCTGCAGTTGGGTCCACCCCTGTCATGTTGCCCCCAAAATAATTAAATAACTTGACATACATAAAATGTAGTATACCATGTCCTAAAATGAAAACAAAGCCCTTTTGTTCAAACAAGTAAAATGTTGTATTGAACAGAGTATAGTCTAAGAACAAAAACAGATGACACATGTTTGGCTGTCCTTACTCTTTGAATGCCTTTTTTTTTTTACATTGCTCTTAGTTTTGTCATCAGATATGGGTTACTACAATAGATATGAATCATAAACCATAAAAATTGGATTAGACAATTCAGAACTATAAATAGGGGCCCTGAGAATGATGCTCTGCATGAACTTGGGAATACCAGGTGCTGTGACTCAGGTGGTAGAGCTGGGAGTCAGAGATGAGTGGACTGATCCACGGCTCATTCTTGGGCAACATACTGAACCCCGAGTTGCCCCGATGCCTCCACTGGAGTGTGAGGGAGTGTGTGAATGTCAGATAAAAGCACTGTATGAATATGTGAAAGACATGTACTAGAAATTACCAGCCCGTTAACTTTCAAATATGGATATTGTTTTTTATTTTAGAGTTCTTGCTCCTCCTCCTATCTGTATATACTTTAATGCAATTTGAAAGTGATGCCATACACAGTGTAATGGCTATAGCATGATGACACATTTAGATTGACCAACTATCTGAAAGTTGTCAGTATCCACTAATCCAAGAATGAAGATTTGCTGCTATAATTTACTCATAAATTAAA